>JALJCO010002756.1:0-290982 GCA_023101725.1 Atherinomorus stipes
AAAATCTACTCAGCTTCTGAGCATGGCTGGGTCATTGAACGTCTCATGTGGTGTGCACATTTAAACACAGGATTCCGGACTGAGTTCCACCATTTTATTTTCTCAACAGCTTGGTGGATGATTTTGTCTGAAATAAGACAAGACAGATTACTACAGATTATATCACGTTCAAACATCAAATACTGTAGATCTAATAGAACAAAGTGAATACACTGCAACCTACATTATCAATGCATCCACTCAGCTGGGCCAAACATCTCCATGGCAAACAAACACCAGCTGGACATATGAACATACACCGTGAGCATCATAAACAAACATATTTAAAGGGAGATTAAATCAACAGTTCATGTCAAAACTCACAGGTTTCCTTTGCTTCAGTGACAACTCACAGGTTCCTTTGTTACAATGGTTTGGAGGGAAAAAGGGACTGAGCAGGCTGGCAGGGTTGGTTATGTAACTTCCTGGGCGTGTCAATCAGGCAACAGGTGATAGTGATTGTTGTAAAGTCAAATGAGATGGTGAAAGAACTATAGTTTTAACAGCCGCCCCTTCAAATGATGACATTTGAATACAATTGCTCACAAATAGTTCTTGAAATCAGTCAAATCTAGACAGGACAACTAGTTTGGCCACAGGTCTCACAAGTGTTTTGTCTTTGTAAGTGATCTCCGCAGTGCGGATTCTTCCATCATGGCTCGGTATAACACGTGATACCTTCGCTACAGGCCACAATCCCCTGGGTAGTTGGGGGTCCATGAAAAGTACAGTTGCTCCCTTCGTTAGCTGTTGACTATCCCTTTGCCATTTGTTTCGTACTTGCAGGTTAGGTAGGTAGTTCCTGATAAAAGAGGACCAGAACTGATCTGCCAATACTTGACTGTGTCTCCACCTCTTCCGTCCCATCAGGCTGGTATCTGCATAAACTGCTTGAGGTAAAGAGGCATCTCGCCGCCCCATCAGGAGGAGATTCGGGGTAACAGGGTCGGGATCTGCTATGTCAGAAGATGCATATCCAATCGGCTTGGAGTTCAGAATACCTTCTATTTCCATCAGTACAGTGTGCAAGACTTCTTCTGAAACTGTCTGACTGCCTACTGCCACCTTGAGGGCTGCCTTTACAGATCGTATTTCCCTCTCCCACATTCCTCCAAAATGGGGAGCACTTGGGGATTAAAGTGGAACTCAATTTGATAGTCCTTTAGCTGTTCTTTCAGCTGTGGGTTCATTTCGGCAAAAGCTCCTCTTAGTTCTTTGTCTCCTCCTTTAAAGTTTGTACCACAGTCAGAAAGGAGTTCATGTGGTCGTCCTCTACGAGCAATAAAACGCCTGAGAGACAAGAGAAAACTGTCCGAGTCAAGACTGTGCAGGAGTTCAATATGGATACATCTAGTGGTCATACATTTGAACAGTATACCCCATCGTTTCTCTGTACGTCGACCTAACTTGATTGTTAGGGGTCCAAAGCAGTCCACACCTGTGGACCAGAAAGGTGGTTTCCATAATCTCAACCTAGAAGGTGGTAGGTCTGCCATTTTGGGAAAGGTAGGTTTGGCTCGCCATTTTCTGCAATCAATACATGACCATTGATGTTTTTTGACAGCTTGTCTACCCCGAAGAATCCAGTATGCACGACGAATTTCAGCAAATACTCGGCCTGACCCTGGATGCAACAGTCGCTGATCATAATCCTTAATCAGCAATTGCGTCACATGATGTTTTGGATCCAGCACAATGGGGCAAACTGTGTCAGATTCAAGGTTTTTAGTTTGTCTTAGTCTCCCTCCTACTCTTATCACCTCTAATGCATCATCAAATTCAGGAGAAAGTGGTAGAAGACGACTATGCTGAGGAACTTCCTTTCCATTTCTCAAAGCATGGAATTCCTCTGGAAAACTCTCAGACTGAGTATGAGATATTAGTTGAGTTTCTGCTTCTCCCTTTGTGGTGTTTAAGTTTGAGGTCTTCATTTTTTCATACATAGCATCTACCAGATCTGGCCAAGAGTCATAATGATTTGGGTCTGGATGATCATGGGACTTCATAGATTGTGTTATACCACAAAAAGGTTTCCTCATTTCTGAGGGGATCTCTTGTGGAGAGGTGGGGAAAACTGGCCACTGACTAGGGTCCGAGTAAAGGAATGTAGGACCTCTGTGCCATCGATGAGTTGTATTGAGATCTTTCAGTGGTTTGCCTCGAGTGATATCATCGGCAGGGTTCTGTTTCGACTCAACATATCTCCAATCACTGGCTGATGTCAACTCAAGTATCTCCACGATTCTATTAGCTACAAAGGCCTTAAACCTGCATGAATCAGAGTGAAGCCAGGTTAGTACAACAGTGGAGTCAGACCACAGATAAACTTTATCAATGGAAACTGACAGTTCAGTGATGATCAGTCTACTAAGCTGTGCTCCAGTCAGAGCTGCTGAGAGCTCCAAACGAGGGATAGTTAGTTGCTTTAGAGGAGCTACGCGAGATCTGGCCATCACAAAGGACACATCAATGTTTCCGTTGTGGCTTGTCGTTTTCATGTATGCCACCGAACCATACGCCCTTTCAGAGGCATCACAGAAAACATGTAGCTCTCTAGACTTCACATCATGAGATACATGAGGATTATTACCATTGTACCATCTGGGAAAGCGAAGGTGATCTAGGTATGGTAGCTCACCTTCCCATTTGTTCCATGCTTGGTACAGATCACCAGAATTTATGGTCTGGTCCCATTGTTTATTTGTGATCCAGAGTTGCTGCAGCAAAACTTTAGCCCGTGTAGTGAATGGGATGATGTAACCTAAAGGGTCATATTGGGAAGCCAACACCTTGTACACATTTCTCATAGTCAGGGTCTGGTAGACAATGGGCTTGTGTTTATAACCCAATGTGTCAGAAACACAATGCCAACTTAGTCCCAGGGCTCCCTCAATAGGGTCTGTTCTGGTTCTGATTCAGCCATAATTCAGCACTGTCAGATCTGGCATCTTGAGGTAGATGATATCCAACAGATGGTACGTTACCAGCCCATTGTCTTATTTCAAATCCACCAGAAGATAGCACATCCTTTGTCCTGAGGAGAAGGACATTTTCTTCATCTGGGCTGGGCAGTGACGTAAGACAGTTATCAACATAAAAAGAATTCAGAATATTATCCACTACATCCTCATTCCCATCACTGTGGTCTTTCACGTGTTTCTGAAGGGCATAAATCGCACAACAAGGGCTACAAGTTGTGCCAAATGGGAGCACTTGCCATTCAAAAACAGTTGGAGCCACCTTTCGCTGCATGTCTCGCCATAAGAATCTAAGAAGTGGTTTGTCTTCTGGCAAGAGTCTTACTTGGTGAAACATTCCTTTTATGTCTCCACTCATGGCCACTTTATGCTGGCGGAAACGAAGCAGGACACCAATCAATGTAGGCCCAAGAGTGGGGCCTGGAAGAAGCTGATCATTTAACACTAGACCTTGGTAAGAAAAGGAGCAATTAAACACTACTCTGGGCTTTCCATTGTGCTCCACAAGGTGATGAGGTATATACCAATGATTCATCAGACTCAGAAACTAACTCTGGACTGAGTTTAGCTATGTAACCAGCCTGGTCAAGTTTATCAATCTCGGTATTGTAAACCGCTGCCACTCCATTGTTTTCCCCAACCTGTGCCTAGATTTACGGAGAAGGGGCATTACAGAATCTACTGGTGCTTTCAATTTAGGTGAATCTTTTCTCCTCAACAGTGGGGTGCCATAACGGTTGGTTCCATCTACTTTGACTCGTATGGTTTTTTCGTGTAAGAGGTCCATAGCCTCCTTTATCCTGTTTTGACCTAGTAATCAGCTTCTCATTTCTGAACGGGAGTGTATCAACCTGCCATAGTTGTCGGACATGCCACTTCAACTCAGTGAAAGGGTTGTCTGTTGAGGTGAATAAGCACTGAACAGAATCAGCTGACTCACCAGTAAAGACTGGTCCTTGCAGTGCCCATCCCAGTCTTGTCTTTACTGCAGCTGGGGTTCCCTTTGGACCATAACGCACTTCAATTGGTGTAATAAGGAATGGATTGTCTGATCCAATAAGAATGTGTGGTTGAACTTTGGTAAAGGACTTCAAATGGAATATCATGTAGGTATGAATAACGTTGTTTCAGTTTATCTACAGGGCAACTCTATTCAACAAACATAATCTTGTCAGAGGTGAATGCAGCATCAACTGAAAACCTTTTCTCAGGGGTTGAAACAGCAGAAATCTGTAGGTTCACAGCTCTACCTTCTAGAATCTCTGTTTGTTGTCTCACTGTGCAAAGCTTAGGTTTCTCAGGTTCTCCTTCAAAAACCAAGATACTTAGCTGCTCCTGGTAGCAACATGGTACAGTCTGAGCCATCACCTAAGATGGGATAGGTATCGAATGTTCGATCATTATTGCTTAATCTTACTTTAACTACTTTGAGCAATACTCTGGGTGATCGACTTTGTGGGTTCACATACAATACTCTGGATGCTCTGGTTTTTTGCACTTCATGAAATATTCCTAGATGCTGACCATTACATTTAGGACAAGGCTTTTTCAAAGTACAATCTACAGCTTCTTGTGGGTTCTACCACACTTCCAACATCTGTTTTGCTCCTTTAACCATTTTGTTACGACATCTATGTCAAAATGCCTTCTAGGTTTCTACAATTTGAAATACAATTTGTGTCAGACTGGCAGTATACACATAGTAATCTCATTTGGTGGCGAGACTCCTTTCCTGGAGGTAGATGCTTAGTTGGGTTTTTTTTATCAGCCCCATGAAGAATGGTGGAAGCTGATGGCAGTTTATATCGTTGGAATACTTCCTTCTTTGGCACTTGAGCAGTACCAACATGCAGGTTACTTGCTTGGCCAGCAATGAAGCATGAGGTTCGGCTTCTCCTTCAAGCCATGCAGCAAAACTTACCTAAGTTATAATGGGTGCAGCAGGAGGTACTTACTCGGGCATATCTGACAAAGTTGGACACCAGTTCTGGAGGAAGCTTACTTAACAAGCGATGAACATGTGAAGCACAGGTCAGCTCTGTGGCACACCTCTCCTGGTCCGAGAGACTGCAACATACCAACCAGATTCCTCACTCTAACAGCAAAGTTCTGAAAACTTTCACTATCTCCCCTAACAACCTCTTAGGGAGATTCAAAATGGTTTGTATCTCTTTAAGAGCTAATTGATGTGGTTGACCAAACTGTCTCTCCAGGGCTGCCAAGGCTGTAGTATAAGGGCATACATTATGAGCATAGGAGAGAGCAATGTGGCGTGCAGCGGGTAGACGTAAATGGTCCAGCAGAATGTGATATTTGTACATTTCTGACTCATCTGCCGGTAGAAGGTTTGTAAGAGCCATTTTCAACAGTACAAATTCATAAGGGTCATTATGACTGAAATAAGGGAATGAAGGTCCTTCAACACGTAATGAATATCTTGATCCCACCATCTGCTGCACAGTTTGCTGAGGTATGTGAGACTGTGGGTATGGAACCACATTACTGGGAGGGTTAACACTGGGCTGTAAACCCAAAACCTGTGGTACCATAATGGAGGAAGGTTGTATTTGATATGAAGGAGCATACATCCCTTGCATTGGTGGTAGTGGTTGACTGTGATAGCCATGAGTTGCTTGAACATAATGTCCTTGATGTGAAGAAATCAGTGGCCGTTGACCAGATGGTAAATAAGTCTGTGGTCCTTGAGTTACAGGTACAGACAAAGGAGGCTGACTCAATGGACCTTGATGGGAAGGAGTGGCAGAAGGTAAAACCAAACTTGAATAAGCATGGGTAATAGGTCCATGAGGAAAGACTGAACTGGAAGAAAGGTAGGGAACAGAAACTGGATTCTGAGATACTGGAGCTGCAGTGATACCTAAATCCTGATGCTGAGAGCTTGGACCTGGTATATTATCATCAGGGACTACAATGGTTCTCTTATGTTTGCATGGTACAGAGGCAGCATGATGACAGTAAGGAAATAATGTCTGAACAGACTGAGAGATTTTCCCAGTACAAAGTGGGTTTACAGGTTCAGATAAAATGGGCTCAGAATGAGATTTCTCACAAGGAACATGATTATGAAGTGGCTGGTTTGATACATTCAAAGCAGATGGTTCAACCTGAGATCCACTTACATTGTCACTCTCTGAATCACCTTCAGAACTCTGCTCATACTGTTCAACTCTACCAATTAACTCTCTGACCATGTCCTTTAAATCCGCCACCTCACTCCTCAATAAAGCAGTCTCTGAACTTTCTGCAGCAGGTTCTGCAGACTGTAATGGTTGCTGTGGGGGATTACCATACAGTTCAGTTCTGTAGTCTTGTAGGTACCTTGGAGGCATCCTCTCTCGGTGTGGTCTTCCTCTGTGCTGGTCATCTTGCAGAGACGATTGTGAATCCATTCTCCACCATGGACGTTCTTCCGGCTCGAAGGACCATGAAAAATCTACTCAGCTTCTGAGCATGGCTGGGTCATTGAACGTCTCATGTGGTGTGCACATTTAAACACAGGATTCCGGACTGAGTTCCACCATTTTATTTTCTCAACAGCTTGGTGGATGATTTTGTCTGAAATAAGACAAGACAGATTACTACAGATTATATCACGTTCAAACATCAAATACTGTAGATCTAATAGAACAAAGTGAATACACTGCAACCTACATTATCAATGCATCCACTCAGCTGGGCCAAACATCTCCATGGCAAACAAACACCAGCTGGACATATGAACATACACCGTGAGCATCATAAACAAACATATTTAAAGGGAGATTAAATCAACAGTTCATGTCAAAACTCACAGGTTTCCTTTGCTTCAGTGACAACTCACAGGTTCCTTTGTTACAATGGTTTGGAGGGAAAAAGGGACTGAGCAGGCTGGCAGGGTTGGTTATGTAACTTCCTGGGCGTGTCAATCAGGCAACAGGTGATAGTGATTGTTGTAAAGTCAAATGAGATGGTGAAAGAACTATAGTTTTAACACACATATATATGATGTGATGATTTAAATGAATCTAAAGTTAAATATTTAATTTTACGTTTAAGTTTGTCTTTATGATTCCTGATGGACTGTATTCCCAAATTCTGTGATCATCTTTGTTGTTCATTTAGCCAAACTTTACTACGTGTAAATTTGTATTTCTGTCTCTCCTCTGTCATTTCATGGTTTTATAACGTCATGTTGATGGTGTTTTCTGTAAAAGGTTCTAAGGTGTTAATAAAGCCTGGGGGGGGGGGGGGGGGGGGATTTGACTGTTATTGTTAAACAGATTGTTAATTGTGGTCTGACTCGGTTTAAATAAAAATAAATCTTGGTTTAAAAGTGGACAGACTTCTGCCGATTCTCCCTCTTTGAAAAGTCTGACTGCGACGCGTTGCCATGGAAACGATGAGGCAGAATGCCCAGTTGTGAGGAAAAATTCAGCAGTTAAGCGTCAAAAAGCTGGAGGAAGAGTCCACCTGAAACAGCGGATGTCATTAAATCTTGCTGGAAAACCGAGAACCATGTTTTCGAAGCTCCCGAGGCCATGTGCGGAGTAAGTTCTGTCCGGGGAGGGGGTCTCCGAAGGCCTGGACCTGGACAACCTGAACTAGCATGTTCACAAGTTTTGTGTTCATAGAAGGAAAGCCGGCTCCGTCAGCGACAGGGTGTCGGACCCAAGAGATTTCTCTTCCTGGATGGAGCTCCACTGGCTGGAAACCGAGGCGGAAGTGCTCAGAAAGAAGCACGAGGAGCGCAAAGAGGTGAGAAGTTGAGATTTTCTCCATAAAATCTCTTATTCAGCGCTGTTACACAACAATTATAGACATTTAGACCATGCTCAGAGAGAATTAAGGCTTGCTGAAGTGCATTATTTTCATATACACACGTAGTTTGACAAGTTAAATCACTGCCATACCACTCGGCTACGGGCGTCACCATAGCAACGTGCAAACTGGTTCAGATCATTAAAGGTACAATGTGGAAAAAAATCAAAGGTGGCAAAAAAGAAAAAAGAAATATATTTCAAAACTGTGTTTCTATTGATGTGTAATGGCTTTACTAGAATAGCTGTAGCATGTTTATTTTCTTAGAATAAGCCACTTATATTTACTTGCTGGGCAGTGCAAATATGGAGGCTGCCATATTTGTTCCACCATTTTTACTACTATGGTGTCTCTGAATGGACGTGTAATGCCTTCAAGGTACAGTATGTAAGAATTACTGACATCTAGTGGTAAATATGTTTTCTTTCAAATGATGTCATATTCCAAGCACTGTTGTGAATGTATGGTGGTCGTTATTGGACAAAATTCTCCCAGACATAAAGATGTTTTCATTGTGAGTGGATCCGGTGGTCTCAGGTGTAGCTATGACCGTACTATGAGTAAATACTTAATGTCTTTTAAGGCATTACGGATCCCACTCTCAACTCCAATTAAACAAATCTGGTACAGCAGTTTTAAAGTTCAGAGTTCTCACTTCACATACAATGTTTTGTCCATTCAGGGACACCGTAGGAAAAATGGTGGAACAAATATGCCAGCCTCCATACGTGCACCGCCCACCAAGTAGATATAAATGACTCATTCTAAGAAAATAAACATGTAACAGCTGTTTTAGTGCAGCAATTACACATCAATAGAAACACAGTTTTGAATTATATATTCAATTTGTCAGCCATTGACCTTTGATTTTGTACATGCTGTACCTTTAAATGATAACTCTGTGGGACCGTGGTACAAGCGGATTAAAACAACTTGGATCCATTCTTGTATGGTTTTAATGCACTTTAATTAAATTTCTAGAAATATTTATGTGTGAAAATCCTGATTGTTATAATTTATTTCAGTTGTAAGTGAATTCTGCTCCATTTAACCAAATTCAGATAAGTTAACTGAACAGAGAGAAAGTAAATGGGCCAAACCTTAAATAATAGATTAAACTACCCAAAAAATTAGAGAGAGAAAGCCAACAGAACTCATGTTTGAGTGGTTTGATGACAAAATCATAATGATTTTCATACTTTTTTTTTCATACATACATACTCTTTTTTTTTCTTTTTTTGGGGGGGTTTCACTTAGTATTTGGCGTACGTGGAGCAGCGCACCGAGGAGCTGAAAAGAACATTGTGGAAACAGAAGAGCGCTATGACAGCTGTGAAACGTTCATAAATGTAAGATGGAAACACACACAACTCATGTTGGGGTTCAGTTTTCCGGCTGGAGCAGCTGATGACGGGATTCGTGTCATTTCTGTCCAGGACAGAGACAGCAGAGTTCACGACCACAAAGCTCAGGTGCAGATTCGCCTCGTGCAGGAAAATGAGGGAGAAGATAGAGAAGCTGAGGAAGGAGATAGCAGAAATGTCTGAGCGGGAACAGGAACTGCTGCGGCAGGTGGAGAGACACTCTGTGTACAAGGACTTCATGGAAAAGGTCCTCCATCAGTCCCAGGTACTGCAGAGCTTGTCAGTCCTACAGGAAGACAGCGTTTCATCCTTAAAGAGCATCGTCTAGATCAGGGGTTCTCATCCTTTTTCACGATGGGGCCCAATTTTTCAGTCCTAACTGGTCCAGGTCTCATTGTTTTGGTGTAATGATCTGATTTTAGGTGTTTTTATTTGATTACTAAACCAAATCCACCTGCGTTTAACAGACCGAACCTTGTAAAACGTGGCGTGATAAATATGGATAAAATAATATAAAAATCTATTATGAGATCGTCACAAACACATTTATATCACATGTTTAATTAATGGAATAAAATCAGACTCCCACAAGAACAAATCAGAATTAGGCTATAAACACAAAATCTACAACATTTTACAACAAAAAGAGGAACAACAGAAAAAACTGATGGAAACTGATTTTAAAAAGAGATTAAATGCACAGTGATGGATCACATTGAAAATAAAAAGGCTCAATTTAAATAATCTGTAATAACACGTGTGTATATATATACAAATATATATATACAAATATATATATATATATATATATATATATATATATATATATATATATGTGTGTGTGTGTGTGTCAGTCAATCAGTCAATCCCTAATTTTATTTATTTCCTTTGTAAAACACCGACGTGAGCTTCCCTTGTCTGTGAAAGGCGATATATAAAAATAAACTTTACTTACTTTCTTCTTTGTGAAGAAGCAACAACCACAGATTAATTTCCAGCAATGTGTTTTAACCGATTCTAGTTCATGGTGGCGTGTAGAGGGCTGGATGTGAGGCGGATGCTTCAGAATATTTTGCAACGTTTGTTGACTGTGAATTTGTGTTTGAAGTTCAGAGACGTGGACGAGCTGGTCGGTCACCTGGAGAATCTGCTGCGCACCAGAGACAAGCTGCTTGAGAAGAGGAATCAGGTGGAGGAGCAGACGGACCAGCAGAAGAAGACGCTGCAGACGCTGGAGGACCGGCATAACCTCCTCCTCCTGCAGAAGAACAACGAGCTCTCCCAGCTGCAGACTGAGCTGGATCAGGCTCGCTCCAAGTCGCTATCATGGGTACCAGACATGATCCGCAGTCTCAGTCCGAGTCGGACTCCTCCTGAACGAAGCTCAGTGTTTCTCTCTGCTTACAGGAAAGGAAGTGGGACCACATCCAGGACACGGCGGCAAAGAAAACGGTGGAACTGTGCCAGATTAAGATGGCCGCACTGAGCCTGTTTGAGCTGGGCGGAGGGGTCGTAGGAGAAGAAGGCGTGAACATCACCGACACGGACACACAGCTGGATTCAGGTAAGAGTCCTCACAGAGGTCGGCAGGGTCAGAGCAGCAGAAGATGGTCTCCGTAACCGTCTCTTCCTCTCAGATCAAAGTCTACATCAAGGACCTGAGTGACATCATCAAATGGTACCAGAGTTCACTCTCAGAAAAAAGAGCGATGGACGAAAAGGGAAGAAAAGCCAACAAAAAAAAGAGTCAAAGCTAAAATTCCAGCTGTTCCTGCGGCAGCTGTGATGCTGTAAATCCCTGCTTAGAAAACCACACTAAAGACTTTCCTAGATGAGCAGGCATTTCTGTATAAATAGACATTTTACTTTTTGTTCTTTTGTTTTAATAAATAATTTAAATTGCTTTACCTGGTTGGCTTTTACTTATTCTGTAAACTCTTGTGTCGTTCTTTTATTTTTGAGTGTTTTATGGTTTTTATTAGTAGTGAAGTACTGTGGACACTTTTACTGTTGCAGATGTGCTACATGAGGAAACTTAAAGTGCTGATGACACTTAACTTCAGGTACCTTTGCCATACGACAACACACAAGACGAAATAAATAGCTCTGTGCAGTTAGAAGTCAGACGTGCATTTCCATAAATATCCAGTGTTTAGGAGGCGTGGCTAAAAGCTAATAGCTTTTTTCGCTAGTGACACTAGCCTCCGTGAGGTGACATTAGCGAGATAAGGAGTTGCGGTCGGCTCATTGATTTACACATATAATCAAAGCCGTGGAAATCATGAAAGATGCTCTCAACAGCCAGACTGGAACTGGTTTTATGTGGTGGATCATCAGCCAGTTCAGAGAAGTGTGATAATGCTGAGGAATTTGGGGACATCACTTTTTACAAGCTAGAACCAAAGTAGAACTGTGTCAACTGCCTACAGTCTGTCTCCAGCCTCAGGTCCACTCAGTTCAGCTTAAAGCCTGCAATGCCGACACACCGAGCGGACTCAGAACTGTAAGGAACGACAAGAACAACACAAGAGGACCCACAACTGTTAAGGAGCTGCACCAGTTTGATAAAGCCAGGCGTGACAGAGAAGATGCACTAGTTCCCTGAGTTAGCTTGCAGCTAACCAGCTAACGAGTTGGCTCGCAGCAAATATTTAGCCTAACTTACACGGTTCGAGTCGAGTTTTAGATAGTTCCCGTTTCTAAAGATGAGGATGGAGGGAAAGATGCATCTTTGGAAGCAGCTGGAGGAGATCTGATGACCAGAGACGTCCTCATACAACCAAGCAGCAGCTGTATGACTGATCTGATGAAGCAACGATGGTTGAAAAAGAATATTCCAGAGGACATGACTGCACTTCCATAAGCGCTTTTCGACTGTAGGAACCTTTTGGAGTTCCTATAACCTTTTCAGGAACCAGGCCGTTTTTTAGCGCATTCAGACATATAGGAACTAGGGACCCCCGTTCCTCAGTTCCTACAACCTTTTAGCTCCTACTCCGAGGCAGGGTCTTTTCGGGGTTCCATAGGAACCGAAATACGTAGATGTTTGGTGATTGGTAGAACTGGCAAGCCGCGCCCCTTGCGTGATCTCCGCTTCTTCCAGCCCCGCCATATTTTAAAAAGTCCCACAGCTGTTTACCGAGATTGTAACAACAACAAGAAGTTTCGTTACGTGGTACAAATGATGTGATGATGGAAAGCTGGGAAGTTAGCTTTTATAATAGCTTTGAATAAAAGAAATGAGAAACCTCGGTTTTTATCAGATCTGCTCGGGCATAAATTTGTCTCTGTCACAGACGATTGCGTCAAACATGGCTCCTATCAAGGTCCTCCCTCATGTGCCAACGCAAACTGATGGGGAAGGGTAGTTCTTATAACTAAACTCGAACAGGTGGTTATTGGAACTGCGTTCCTAGAACCTCTCTGTCCAAATGCGCCTCATGTGTTACAGGTTTCACTAGCTCCAGTTAACGGAAGCAGGACACAGTCAAGATGCAGAGGGCTCCTACTGTTAACCTGTAAGTCTGACCTGCTTCTTTATCCTCTTTAAAATAAAATTCTGGATCTGTAGGAAACTTAAACTAATGCTGTACTTACGAGCTTTTAAACATTAACTGGCAATACAACAGAAGGCTGAGTCATTACTGTTTGTCTGTAAAACTAGAAAATGAACTAAAAAACCGCAATGAAGCCATTGACTTCAGTGTTAAATGAGCTGAGAACGTTCTCTGGCAGACGTCACATCCGGTTTCAGCGAACAGCGCCACAGTATGGTTGGATGCTGAAATACAGTGACGTTTACTAATAACTCATCTATGTAGCTGTGCCTGTTTTTGTTACACAGATCATCATGAAGAACATTTTGGTCTATAAAATTGGCAAAAAATGTAAAAAATGTGTCATCAACACTTTAAACTTAAATAAAGCTTATGGTTTTAAGAATTGGCTTATCTCTGTCTGTTCTCCTAAAAACTCAGATTCTTCCGCACGGCTGTGACGGCAGCTACCTTCAGCGCTGTCGTCGCTGCACCTGAGACCTCTGAATTCACTCACACATGAAAACACGTTTATGTCTGGAAGAGTTTTGACCACAGGCAGCCACCGTACATTCACTGCTGTGCATTTGAAGTAATTTCTATGCTCATCTCCACCAGCAGATGACGGTAATTCTTATGCTGCGTTCCATTAACCTCGGAACTGGGAAGTGGGAACTGGGGGTGAAGTCACACCCGACCAACTTGCGTTCCAGTTCACTGGTCGGAAAACCAGTTAGCAGCCCAGTAAAACAACGTGTTTGCTAAGGCTATTGTTATTAGCCGCTGTTAGCACAGCTGGCGTTGTAGTTTACATATATCCCATGAAAAATGTGAATAAAACTACAGCAGCTTCCCCTTACATCTGTATAAACCAATACTACGTGTACGACTAATGTAATCGTCAAAATATTAGTGAGAAGCGTAAATAAATGTTACATTACAGGAGCTTCTAAAACTGTTAACACTGGACGCGTCCATCTTCAAATCTGAACTGAGAGCTGCGAGGATTGTCCAACTTCCCGAGTGGGAAATCCGACTTCGGGGGGCTGTTCCAGTTGAAAGTTCCTACTCGGAACTGGGAATTTCCGAGTTCAGATGGAACGCAGCATTATACACTGTAGGCTATCTTTAATCTGAGTATGTAAAAGAGCTGTCGGTGTGGAACACACACACACACACACACACAACCAGAAAGTCCTGTTACCCCATCAGAGCTTGTTTGACATGTAATCTGACCTGCTGGCCTTTTAATCTCTTTGCCTAACTGATATGCATTAACGCCACAGATCCCTGCATCTATCCCTGGAACACTGAGTAGATGTTCTGTTTTTCTAATAAATGTGTTTGCAACTTTTATCATGCAGTCTGAATAACAGCTCAACAATCGTTTATACATCACTTAATATGATCCTATAAGTCTCAGAGACTCATCTTAGCCGTCCTTATTAGTGTCTTTGTGAAGCCCAAGGATATCATGCTGGCCGGTAAAGAGCCTTAAAGGCTAAGTATAGTGAGTCAGACTAAATCCATACGGGAAAAGCTCCCATCAGGACAGCATGAAGTCACCGGCACATGCGTTGGCCCAAATCACAGAGCTGTAGTCTTATATTATGAGTCCAACAATGAAGCTAATGTGTCCGGGAAACGAGCACATTTAATCAGCTCAACATGAAACAGGAGCAAAGTGGAGGAAAATTCATGCCCAACATGTACAGCTGATAGTCTGCTGTTTGTTTTTAGTTTAACAAACGTTAAAGGTACAGTATGTAAAAAAATCAAAGGTCATTGGCAGAAAAATGTGATACATATTATTCAAAACTGTGTTTCTATTGATGTGTAATTGCTGCACTAGAACAGCTGTTATATGTTTATTTTCTTAGAATGAGTCATTTATATCTACTTCCTGGGCTGTGCACATATGGATGCTGCCATTTTTGTTCCACCATTTTTACTACGGTGCCTGCATGGACAAAACAATGTGTGTGAAGTAAGAACCCTCTGAACTTTAAACTGCTGTACTAACTTTGCTTAATGGGAGTTGGATCACTGTTTGGGATCAGTAATGCCTTAAAAGACATTTAAAAAAAAAAGTCTCTCATAGTACAGTAGCTACACCTGAGGCCACTGGATCCACTCAGATGAAAATATCTTTATGTCTGGGAGAATTTTGACCACTAACAGCCACCGTACATTCACAACAGTGCTTGGAATATGATGTCATTTGAAAGAAACATCTTTTAAAAATACCCATCTTTACCGCTAGATGTCAGTCATTCTTACACACTGTACCTTTAAGAAGCTCATAGAGAGGAAATTCTGGTAAATTTATGGCTTGCTGATTTTATCGATGTTGGCTTTCAAATATAAATGTTTCAATGACCTTAAAACAACAGTTCAGATGAAGAAAGATGCTACTGTCAGGCTGGTGTTTAAGCAGGCACATATCCACATTTAATAATGTGACATTAAAACAAGCATTCATGTGTTTTCTTTGATAAATGTTGCTGTTAAAGATGAGATTTATCCAGCTGATGTGGCCAGCAGTGGCAATGGGATACTCATACTGGAAGCCCTGACAGGGGAAATGTCAGCTGACGATCTGCAGACACATACAGTTGCAGAGCTTCACTGTAAATGCAATGAAAAAGCTGCCATTTTCCCACTTAACGAAGACAACTGTCGGAGTCTGAAGGCAAATCATTACATTTTAATAAAATCATGCAACAAGAAGTATATTTTTTCTTAAAAAGCCTTACCAAAAACAAGGAAATCAGATTCCAATGTGTTGAATTTGTTACTGGTTATCTGGTTTTGTTGCAAAGGTTGGACTCCACTGGACTTCTAAACGGGCACGGCAGAATCTGTGTCATGAGGATCCTGCAGATCTACTCTGAGATCTGGTTGAGATGTGAAGAATTTTAATACCGAGTCAACAGCTCAAACCATTCTTGTAAAAAACGAAACCACAAACATCGGGGAATTCCTTTTACACTGGAGTGTGCGCGGACCGCAACACCACCACAGAGAAAACGTGGATAACTCCACCCAGCTGCCATGTTTCAGGGTGTCATGGTCCAGTTTCACTATTTATGTCTTTTTTAACGAAGCAAGCGTTCACCAGGTTGAGCCACAGCAGCGCTTCTTCTGGATGCGATCAGCCAGACGAGGCTGCTGACCCGGTAGACTCTTGGTAGATCCAGATCACTGCAGACCAGGAGGTCTCTCTTCATCTGTGGTCATATTATAACGGCTGGTCGTGCACATGAATAAGGGCCAACGTAGACAAAAAAAAAACTCCAGGGGTAAAAAATAACCCATAGTGATTTATTTTTTACCCAACTGCTGGGTTAAAAATGGACCAACTAGTTTCTGAGTTACTTCAACCCAGAAATGTTTTTTTGTTGTTGTTGTTTTACCCAACTTTCAGGTTGAATATTTGATCCAGAGGTTGGGTAATATTGACTACAATGTTGGGTTATTTTAACCCAGAAGTTGGGTCAAAAACCCAAATGTCTAGGCTGAAATAACCCAGAAATTAGTTGGTCCCTTTTTAACCCAGTACACACTAAAATCTCCTGGGTGAATACCCAGAAAAACTGCTGGGTTAAAAAGGGACCAACCCAGAAAATAGTTTTTTGTTTTGTTTTTTAACCAAATTTTGGGTTGAATATTTAACCCAGAAGTTGGGTTATATTGACTACAATGTTGGGTTATTTTAACCCAGAAGTTGGGTAATATTGACTACAATGTTGGGTTATTTTAACCCAGAAGTTGGGTAATATTGACTACAATGTTGGGTCATTTTAACCCAGAAGTTAGGTTATATTGACTACCATACTGGGTTATTTTAACCCAGAAGTTGGGTAAAATTGACTACAATGTTGGGTTATTTTAACCCAGAAGTTGGGTAATATTGACTACAATGTTGGGTTATTTTAACCCAGAAGTTGGGTAATATTGACTACAATGTTGGGTTATTTTAACCCAGAAGTTGGGTAATATTGACTACAATGTTGGGTTATTTTAACCCAGAAGTTGGGTAATATTGACTACAATGTTGGGTTATTTTAACCCAGAAGTTGGGTAATATTGACTACAATGTTGGGTTATTTTAACCCAGAAGTTGGGTAATATTGACCACAATGTTGGGTTATTTTAACCCAGAAGTTGGGTAATATTGACTACAATGTTGGGTTATTTTAACCCAGAAGTTGGGTAATATTGACTACAATGTTGGGTTATTTTAACCCAGAAGTTGGGTAATATTGACTACAATGTTGGGTTATTTTAACCCAGAAGTTGGGTAATATTGACTACAATGTTGGGTTATTTTAACCCAGAAGTTGAGTAATATTGACTACAATGTTGGGTTATTTTAACCCAGAAGTTGGGTAATATTGACTACAATGTTGGGTTATTTTAACCCAGAAGTTGGGTTATATTGACTACCATACTGGGTTATTTTAACCCAGAAGTTGAGTAAAATTGACTACAATGTTGGGTTATTTTAACCCAGAAGTTGGGTAATATTGACTACAATGTTGGGTTATTTTAACCCAGAAGTTGGGTAATATTGACTACAATGTTGGGTTATTTTAACCCAGAAGTTGGGTAATATTGACTACAATGTTGGGTTATTTTAACCCAGAAGTTGGGTAATATTGACTACAATGTTGAGTTATTTTAACCCAGAAGTTGGGTAATATTGACTACAATGTTGGGTTATTTTAACCCAGAAGTTGGGTAATATTGACTACAATGTTGGGTTATTTTAACCCAGAAGTTGGGTAATATTGACTACAATGTTTGGTTATTTTAACCCAGAAGTTGGGTAAAATTGACTACAATGTTGGGTTATTTTTAACCCAGAAGTTGGGTAAAATTGACTACAATGTTGGGTTATTTTAACCCAGAAGTTGGGTAATATTGACTACAATGTTGGGTTATTTTAACCCAGAAGTTGGGTAATATTGACTACAATGTTGGGTTATTTTAACCCAGAAGTTGGGTAATATTGACTACAATGTTGGGTTATTTTAACTTGAAGTTGGGTAATATTGACTACAATGTTGGGTTATTTTAACCCAGAAGTTGGGTAATATTGACTACAATGATGGGTTATTTTAACCCAGAAGTTGGGTTATATTGACTACCACACTGGGTTATTTTAACCAGAAGTTGGGTAAAATTGACTACAATGTTGGGTTATTTTAACCCAGAAGTTGGGTAATATTGAGTACAATGTTGGGTTATTTTAACCCAGAAGTTGGGTAAAATTGACTACAATGTTGGGTTATTTTAACCCAGAAGTTGGGTAATATTGACTACAATGTTGGGTTATTTTAACCCAGAAGTTGGGTAATATTGACTACAATGTTGGGTTATTTTAACCCAGAAGTTGGGTAATATTGACTACAATGTTGGGTTATTTTAACCCAGAAGTTGGGTAATATTGACTACAATGTTGGGTTATTTTAACCCAGAAGTTGGGTAATATTAACTACAATGTTGGGTTATTTTAACCCAGAAGTTGGGTAATATTGACTACAATGTTGGGTTATTTTAACCCAGAAGTTAGGACAACAATCCAAATGTTTGCGTTGAAATTACTCAGAAATTAGTTGGTCCCTTTTTTAACCCAGTACACACTAAAATCTTCTGGGTGAATACCCAGAAAAACTGCTGGGTTAAAAAGGGACCAACCCAGAAAAAGGGACCAACCCAGAAAATAGTGTTTGTTTTGTTTTGTTTTTTAACCAAATTTTGGGTTGAATATTTAACCCAGAAGTTGGGTAATATTGACTACAATGTTGGGTTATTTTAACCCAGAAGTTGGGTTATATTGACTACAATGTTGGGTTATTTTAATCCAAAAGTTAGGACAACAACCCAAATGTTTGCGTTGAAATTACTCAGAAATTAGTTGGTCCCTTTTTAACCCAGTAGTTTGACCCAAGACTTTTTAGTGTGTAGACTACCCTACTTCCTGCCAGCATCCTTCTCATTTACCAGCTCCTGTTCACAATAACCCAAATGTGTTGCTGCTTTTGAAGAACAACCGTCCAGCAGTTGTTTTCCCCTTTAACAACACTATAAAGACACATTTCCTGTAGGACAACATGCCACCAAACAAGCATCAGGTGGTGGCTGGATACATCCAAAGACCTGCGCATCCTAACAGTCCATCGGTCACACGATGTCCTCTCACTGGAAGGAAATGAGCTGTGACAGACTGACTCTCCTCCACGAAAGAAGAAACAAATGATGGCAGCTGCAGATTGAAGTTTTCAGATCCAGAATGTGACGCTGTGAAGAAGATGAGGACTCTTCATCTCCAGTATCCCCCCCCAGTCTGGTGTCCAGCCATTTATCACGACTCAGGAGGTCTTCTTCATCTGTTTCACGAACCAGTCAGAAGGTCCGAGGTCCAGCTTGAGTTGTTCCATCACCCACGGGTCCTTTTCAGCCCCTTCGATGAATTCCTCCAAAGAAATCTGACCTAGAAGAAAGAGAGAGAGAGAGAGAGAGAGAGAGAGAGAGAGAGAGAGAGAGGCCGGATGAAGAACAAGGTCAACGATACATAATAGCATGATGGAGGAAGGTGATCTTTTAAACCTTCTATTCATCTTTATTTATTCATTTCTCTTTCCCTTCCTATGAAGAGATTGTCAGTGATTTATATCTGTCCAGTCATTCGTTGGGTCTCAGTACACCTGGAATTGCGCAAAACCTAAATATCGCTATTAAAAACCGCAAATGGAAACACCTACATTTAAAAAAAAAAAAAAAAAAAACTCAAATGTTGCAAAAAAGTTTTTACGCTTTTACGAGGCGTAAATTTCTTCACAATTACACGCCATCAGGCGCGACATAGGGGGGTTAAAATCCAGTTATTCCTCCTTGATGAATGATGAATATGATCATTTACAAGCATTAACTGTGAAATCGGAGTGATGGGGAAGTTTTATCAGTCACATATATGAAAAATCCCCAAATCGCTGCAACTCAGCGAGCTGAGTTCATTTAGGACATAATACAGATGGTTTAAGTTCTTCATGTATTAACGACTGATCACGAGCTGTTTATGTCATTTGCACACATTTGTAACACCGTGACTCGATTATCTGGTTCCCACGTGTTAATTATAAGTCACCAGGATTTAATAAAACGTGATGACGGTTAACATCGTACGACTGCGCCTTCGTATCAGCAGCTGCATCACCACATCAGTCAGGAACTGGTGCTAATAAAAGTGGAATACAAGATCAAGGAATGACATCCACACTCCAGAAGTTGATCCTGAGGGGTTTTTCATTTGTGTTACATTTCGGTCGTCTGTCCTGGAAGTTACCACGAGTGTTTTTCCCTGCTGATGTGATCAGAGGCTCCGTACATACAGACTTTACCTCTGAATCATCTGCTGCTTTCATCTCCTGATGAGGAGCAGCAGCTCTGAAACACATGTTTACATCTCCATCCTCCTCAAAGTCTCGCGGGACGGGAATTTACCAGAATTACGGCTTATTCCATTCAATGGAAACACCTGCATATCGTAATTGCACTTTTTCAAACTTTAAGAAACATTGCTTTTATTTTTTGAAAACATGCAATGGAAACCCAGCTCTTTCCACCCCAAAAGACCCAGGAAGATGGACCTCTTATGGTTCTGATGGAGGTTTTGCTTCCTGGTCCTGATGGAGGTTTTCCTTCCTGGTTCTGGTTCTGATGGAGGTTTTCCTTCCTGGTTCTGGTTCTGATGGAGGTTTTCCTTCCTGGTTCTGGTCCTGATGGAGGTTTTCCTTCCTGGTTCTGGTTCTGATGGAGGTTTTCCTTCCTGGTTCTGGTCCTGATGGAGGTTTTCCTTCCTGGTTCTGGTTCTGATGGAGGTTTTCCTTCCTGGTTCTGGTTCTGATGGAGGTTTTCCTTCCTGGTTCTGATGGAGGTTTTGCTTCCTGGTCCTGGTTCTGATTAAGATTTTGCTTCCTGGCCCGGTTCTGATGAAGGTTTTCCTCCTGGTCCAGGTTCTGATGGAGGTTTTCCTTCCTGGTCCTGGTTCTGATGAAGGTTTTCCTCCTGGTTCTGGTTCTGATGAAAGATTTCTTCCTGGTCCGGATAGAGGTTTTCCTTCCTGGTTCTGATGGAGGTTTTCCTTCCTGGTCCTGATGGAGGTTTCCCCTCCTGGTCCTGGTTCTGATGGAAGTTTTCCTTCCTGGTCCTGGTTCCAATGAAGGTTTTCCTTCCTGGCC
Organism: Atherinomorus stipes; assembly: GCA_023101725.1. Lineage (NCBI taxonomy): Eukaryota > Metazoa > Chordata > Actinopteri > Atheriniformes > Atherinidae > Atherinomorus > Atherinomorus stipes. The sequence continues at coordinate 20,982 of JALJCO010002756.1, forward strand.
CTGGTTCTGATGAAGAATTTCCTTCCTGGTCCTGATAGAGGTTTTCCTTCCTGGTTCTGATGGTTTTCCTCTTGGTCCAGGTTCTGATGGAGGTTTTGCATCCTTGTCCTGGTTCTGATGGAGGTTTTCCTTCCTGGTCCTGGTTCTGATGGAGGTTTTGCTTCCTGGTCCTGGTTCTAATGGAGGTTTTCCTTCCTGGTCCTGGTTCTGATGAAGGTTTTCCTCCTGGTTCTGGTTCTGATGAAAGATTTCTTCCTGGTCCAGGTTCTGATGGAGGTTTTCCTTCCTGGTCCTGGTTCTGATGAAGGTTTTCCTTCCTGGTCCTGGTTCTGATGAAGGCTTTCCTCCTGGTTCTGGTTCTGATGAAGGTTTTCCTCCTGGTCCTGGTTCTGATGGAGGTTTTCCTCCTGGTTCTTGTTCTGATTAAATATTTCTTCCTGGTCCGGATAGAGGTTTTCCTTCCTGGTTCTGATGAAGGTTTTCCTCTTGGTCCAGGTTCTGATGGAGGTTTTCCTTCCTGGTCCTGGTTCTGATGAAGGTTTTCCTTCCTGGTCCTGGTTCTGATGAAGGCTTTCCTCCTGGTTCTGGTTCTGATGAAGGTTTTCCTCCTGGTCCTGGTTCTGATGGAGGTTTTCCTCCTGGTTCTTGTTCTGATGAAATATTTCTTCCTGGTCCGGATAGAGGTTTTCCTTCCTGGTTCTGATGGAGGTTTTCCTTCCTGGTCCTGGTCCTGATTAAGGTTTTCCTTCCTGGTCCTGGTCCTGATTAAGGTTTTCCTTCCTGGTCCTGGTTTTGATGGAGGTTTTCCTTCCTGGTCCAGGTTCTGATGGAGGTTTTCTTTCCTGGTCCTGATGAAGGTTTTCCTTCCTGGTCCAGGTTCTGATGGAGGTTTTCCTTCCTGGTCCTGGTCCTGATGAAGGTTTTCCTCCTGGTCCAGGTTCTGATGGAGGTTTTTCTTCCTGGTTCTGGTACTGATGGAGGTTGAGGTTCTGGTTCTCTCCACTTGTGCATCTCAGGATGGAGGATTGAGTCAAAGAGAAGACGTGGTTTCCTCGGCTCGGTTATTATTCACATGAACTCTGTTACTATAAACTGGACTCATGGACTCGTGGATCATGTGGATCATGTGGATCATGTGGATCATGTGGATCATGTGGGTCATGTGGATCATGTGGGTCATGTGGATCATGTGGATCGTGTGGGTCATGTGGGTCATGTGGATCATGTGGACTTGTTCTGACTGAACTATATAACCTACAACTGTATGTGCCTTACAAATGAAACTGAACTGAATTCAGGTGACTGAATCCTGCAAGCATGTATTTGTGTGATTACAGCAGCGTTCTGGTCCAACAGGACGAGCGTCGGCATCAAAACCATCTGTGTTTGTGTCAACTTACTGTCTCTGTTCTTGTCAACCAGTTCAAATATTCTGTCACAGATGTCATCGATGTTCTCTGTGACACTCGGATTCCCATGCCGTTTTATCTTCTTAATAATCTAAACAAAAAAGGGGAAAAAAAAGACAGGTTACATGTAATAAACGCTGGTTTATCACCTATAACAAACCAGGACTATCTAGCTAGCTATCATTATAATAATAATAAAAATTCACTAAATTGTAATTTAGTAAAGTAAAACATTAATTTTGAAATTGCTTTTAATTTTCAAAAATTAAAAGCAAAACCAACAAAACAGTCCCAGACAAATTGTAGCACCTTGCTCATGAACAGTGAACCAACATACAGTACATGTCAACAAGTGCAAACATCTGATTGGACGCTACAGAAAACACCTGATTGCAATAATCATATCACATATTTGTTTATTTATTCAGTATCAACTTAAGTGACATTTTACGCTGTACAATTTTGAAAGTTACCTAAAAGAAACTTAAAACATAGAATAATACAGCATCTTTACAGTGTCTGAATGACTTTATCTCAGAGTTTTTTAGGGAGACATTATCTTTTATTTAATAAATTATCATTAATGTTTATTTGTATGTGACAGATCATTTTCATGATAGTTATCTCATAAATTATACATTTTTCAGCTGAATAATTATCACTAGAATCTAAAAAGATATAAAATTTAAGATCCCTGTAGGTCGTGTTCTGATCAAGTGTGTTTCAAACTAAACTTTTGTTTGTCTGTTTGTGTTTTTAACCATAATTAACATTTGCAGATAACTAAACATTCTTTTTTTTTAAAGAATATTAATTACAGGACCAGAAGACTCACTTTGACGATGTGTCTGACTTCCAGTCTGGTTAAGCAGCCATTTCCATCTCGGTCATAAACTTTAAAAGACCATTTCAGTTTGTCCTCCAGTTTTCCACGAAGAATCAGGTTCACCGCTGCCACAAACTCCATGAAGTCTATTTTCCCGTCCTAAAATGAAAGATTTGTTCATTAATGTTCAACCAAACAACAGAATAAAAGAGGTGGGAACATGCTGTTACCTTATTAGTATCAAAGGCCCGAAACGCATTTTCCATGTAGGCCTGTTCCTCTTCTGTGGAGCTGCTGCTCACTCCAAAGATCTTCTTGAACTCGTGCAAGTGCAGCCTTCCACTCGGACATTCGCTGGCGAACTTACAGTAGAGCTCCTGAATGTCCTGAAGGCTCACTTCTACATCTGCACTGCTCTCTGCTTGACCCATAATCTCAAACCTAAGACTGTAGTAAAACCTGTTCAGTGATGAGAAGTCCTCGTGGGAGCAGCCGAGCTCGTGCATTGCTGCCTTGTGGTGAAGAAATCCATGGCTTGGACTTTCTCCTGCACGCTGAGCTATTTCCAGAACACCTGCTGAACAAATCCAACTCAATCAAACCACATTCTGCCCAGTAACACCAACTATGAGCTCTGAAAACCACTTTATAGTGAGACAAAGGTTGTCTCAGACTTCTAAGTTTGCTGGAAATCAACAAATCTGCTGCATCTTTAACAGCAAAGAAAAGCAGATCTCCTCCTGCAGAGTAAAGGCCCCATGAGAGATTAAAGCCTGAATGCATTAGGAGGTGTGGTCTTGCAGAAAGTGTTGATCCAATGAAGCCTGCCGGGAAACAGTTCACCCAGTATGGCCTGTCAGGGTGAAGTAAGTGTATTAGAACTAGAACTGTAAAGCTCTTATCTGTTACCACATTCATGTCAACCCTGCGAACATCACAGTCAAAGAGCGCTTTAAATGGGCCGGATTTTTCTGCAGTTTTTACAAGAATTAAAGAAGTTGTACATCATTAAAATTAATGGATGACGTCCAAGTTTTGCTTTGGATTTTTCAATAGTTTCCATTTTTATTTAGTTGTGACATTGTTTTTCAATTCAGTTTTAGTTTTTTGAGCAGGTGTTACGTCCCAGCTCTGCTAGGGGTTAGGGACGCAAACAAAAGACTGGTTTCAAGAAGAGTAAAGATGTTTATTATTGTTCAGAGGTGAATAAAAGGTTGATTATGGAACATTTTTATCAAAAGCTTTATTTTTTTAAAAAATACCTCCACAGGTCGTTTGGGGTGTACAGAATGAAAGTGCAACATTTCCCAGAAAAATTATATTTAGCCCAAAAATAATTGTAAAATAAGTTTTTACGGGTTCGATAATGGCATTTTATTTACTTCTACAAGCAAATACACGCCGCCATTGTGGGTTGCCAAATACAATCTCTGAGTGGAAACAATATTTTGGTCATAGTCAGGCTTGTACAGGGGAAAAAGCGTGGAGATGACGAGTGAAGCAGCTGCTTCAGAGCCCTGCAGATATTGTTCTGTTTCTGAGGAGGAGTGACCTGAGAAGAGCAAAACCTGGAGTAAATTTAGGTGAAGACTTCACTAAATGGACCCACATAAACGTTTTCCACGGAGTCAAAACACAGAAATGGCGACTTTTCTCCTGGATCGGTAAGCTAGCTTGTTGCTAACGTGGCTAACGTTAGCTGTCAGTTATAGAGCCTGAGGAGTCACGTGACTATTCTGAGCGAAGCGGAGTCGCGCCGCCATAATGTTGGTACGGATTTGACTGTCAAAACGAGAGCTGACGGGAGTTTTAACATTGGAGGGAAAAGGAGCAAAGAAGAAAAGGCGTACAGGAATAATTTAATGTCTCGCACAAAGAAGACTTATTTGGAGAAACTAGGGGACATATCCGGACTGGACCCATCTGAGCTGAATGGCTCAGAGTGGGACAGTAGTCTGGACCGTTTACCTCCGTCCTCCATGGAGACATGCGGCTGATGCATTGTGAATTATTTAGTCTTCACAATCAGTTTGTAACGTGGTAATATTTGTAATTTTGCTCTGTTAATGTTAGAGAAGTGTTATTCTGGCTTTTACACAGTTAACTGTTATGCTGCTAGTTAAGAAAACATTTGTGAGCTGTCAGTAAACATGAAGGAGGACGATATTTAACGTGGTTTCAGTCATTTATTTATAAAAAAGAAAACAGTGATTAGTGTGTGTCTGATTTGTGAAAGACCAAAATAAGCTGTCAGGCAGATGTCAGTGGTGTCGAACATCACGAGTAAATGACAGATAAAAGAAAGTAACCGGAGTTTTCATCAACTCATGTTAGCTTTTTTTTTTTTTGATCATCTTGACTGTGCGAAGAGCTGGCACTGTCCTTCACTCAACATTATAACCCAGCATCTCCAGTCACGACCAACGTAGCTCTCAGTAAGCGTACAAACAACATGTTGGAACGCCGGTTCGGAGGGGCGGGGCGACGCGCTGTGACGACAACTCCTCAAGCTCTATAAACTCCTCTGTTACTTGTAGGACATGCTGCAGATTCTGGCATCCCAGCGGCTGGAGTTGTTTTTCTGCCGTTGCAACTACAACCTAGACACACGTGATGTCGCCGTTCTGTCAGTGTTCTATATTCAACCTTTAAAGGCATAAACACAAAACCTGGAAAACTAACTGAAAAGGAGATGGGGTTAGCGATGCTGCTCAAAGGAACAAATAAAAAAAGACAGACAAAACCTAGCACTGAAAGGGAAACCAAATGGGGGAAAACACAAACCTAGGCTATGAACCAAAAAGGGAAAGAGCAGCACCATAAACTAAAACCTGTAACCAAAACAAAACTACAACAAAAGACCTAGCTATCCCAACTTCAAACTATCAGTGAAAATGACAAAGAAAACAGAATTCAGCTAATCAACCATTAACCAAACTAAAACTCCTGGAAATCAAAAACTAAAAGACAAAGTTAACTAAAGTCACCAAAAACCACAAATAAAACAAATTAAGGACAACTGTTGCCAGGCCAAGCGGTTGCCCATGACTGAGGGTGTGCTGGGTTCTTTTGTAGCTGTATGGAAGCAGCTCCAGGTGTGTCCAATGAGTCCTTAACGGTGGACGGAGGGAGGAGATGATAATAGGGGATTATCACGCTTACCGGAAGTTGCCGGCTTTTGACACTTCCTCTTCCGGGCCATGTTAACGACAGCCGTTCCTGCTCTGTTATACTGTTTAAATCGGATAAACTCCAAACATATTTAAGTTTTCATTCTAGACTGAAGTGATACTGGATCAAAAGCTGGATCAAAGCGATCGATTCGCCGCGGTGAAGGACCGAACTTTATAATAAAACACACGTTTGTTTGTCCCCGGTGGGGCACAACACCGGCACTTCACAGCATGCTAGCATTAGCCAGCTAACGTTTACTGACGTGCTTAACATTGTGCGTCTTAAAACACACAAACATCTGAAAATCGGGTCTGTACCCCCCGTTTCCAGTGGAACAACTGGGGACTCCCAAGAAAGGAGACGCTTTCAGATGCTTGTGTGTTTTCAGCCGCACAAAGTTAGGCACGTTATCAAGCTGGCTAATGCTAACCTGCTAACAGTAGTCCGCCGACTACTACTCTGTTAAACTTTGTTAATCGGATAAACGCCAATGCCAAGTTTTCATTCCAGACTGAATTGATGCTAAGGAAGAAGTGGATTAAAACGACCGATTCGCCGCGGTGAAGGACCGAACTTTATAATAAAACGACACACGTTTGTTTGTAGCCGGCAGTCTGCACAGTCGTGCTGGCAGGCTAGCATTAGCCAGCTCGATGACGTGCCTAACTTTGTGCGGCTGAAAACACACAAGCATCTGAAAGCGTCTCCTTTCTTGGCAGTCCCCAGTTGTTCCACTGGAAACGGGGGGGTACAGACCCAGTTTTCAGACGCTTGTATGTTTTCACAAGCGAAAAGTTGGTAACGTCAGCTAACGCTAGCTGTAGTGTAGTCTGCATCATTGAAGTGCCGACTACAGACATACGCGCAATCTTGTTTTATTTTCAGTTTCGGTCCTTCACTCCGACAAATCGCTTTCATCCACTTCTTCCTTAGTGTCTTTTCAGTCGGGAATCCATGAAAACTTAGGTACGGCTGGCGTTGTTTATTAGATGTACACAATGGAACAGAGCAGCAACATTGAGCCATTCCTGGCCCGGAAGAGGAAGCTTCAGATGTTTCAACTTCCGGAAACCGGAACGCGGAAGCGTGATAATCCCCTATGGTGGGGTGCCAGGCCAATCAGACAGGTGGGGTGAAGCAGGATGATTTGCATGTTAAAATGAAAGACAAGGGGTTAATAACAGGTGGCCGTAACAGCAGGTTTGCTAGTTTTTCTTATTTTGGGGGGGGGATGCTTAGTTTCAGTTTAGTTTTTATGCGTTTCAGTGTTAGTTTTAGTTTTTTTGTTTTTTTTTTGTTTTTTTTAAAGAAATTATAAGTATTTGTCTGGTGTGACATTCAAATTCATCAGAAAGTCACTGAGTAAAAGCAGTAGAGCAAAGTAAATAGACTGAATAGAAATAGATTTCAAATCAATCCCAAAAGGCTCATGTATTAAATAAATTTACAAAGACTACAACTAAGGATGTTTTGCAACAGTTTTAGATAGTTTTGTAAAGACACAATACAGTTTCAGAAAAACTGATTTTTTTTTATTTTTATTTCAGTTAACGAAAATGGTTTTTCTATTTTAGTTTTCTTTGGTTTAACCTTGCATATGCGATGCTGAATTACCTCCACCAGATGTCCTCAGTCCCCTTTTGCATCTTCAGCCAACTCACCTGTTCCAATGTCCCCAAATACCCCCTGGATCTGGGAAAAAAAATACTTTTTACATTTCTTTGCTTTGATTTAATGATTTCTTTCTTGTCTCCTTTAAAGGGGGTTTGATGTGTCCAAAGTTAGACTGACAACGGCATGCCTTAAATTTTTCCAGTATCATTCAAAGTGATGCAGCATGATCCGAGAGCTGCTCCAGAGAACTGAAACTCTGAGTGAGTTAACCCTGAGTGGAGGGAAACTCTGGGTTTTCCATTCCTGCTGACCTGCTTTACACACCAGAAGGAAATAAGGAGAAAATGTCAAGGTGCTGCAAAAAACTTTCAGAGAATTTCAGGATGTGTAGAGGATCTCAACACAATATCAGGTTGGCAGGGGGTCGCCAGGCTTAACAGTCAATTTAAATGCTTTGGGTTATAAATAATCAGCACATTGAGTCTTGCATTTTTTCATCTTCACGAGTTTATTTCCTTCATTTGATGCTAACGCTACGACGTTTTGAAGATGTGGGGAAATGCTGGACTCGATCTGTTGAAACGGGGCTTCAGTTCTCTGAGTCGTGTCCTGGGATGAACTCTGTGGATCCTCTTGTGGTGATGTAAACCCGTCTCTGCTCTACTTCAGGTTATCAGTGTGACACGCACACACTCTGAGTCTTTTTCTGGTGTCAGTTCTGGTCACAGCTGGTTCTGTTGGCTGTAGCGCTTCATTCATTATTCACACACTCCTGAATGCACAGGCAGAGGAAAAAAGCAATAGTTGTTGTTTTTTTTGTTTGTTTGTTTTTCATTTACAAAAAACCTTTGATACTATAGATCACACTTTATTACTGAACAAATAACATTAAATATGGCATCAAGGGACTGGCTCATGATTGGATAACTAGCTATTTACATAACAGGTATCAGTGTGTTCATATTAATACAATGAACTCAGATTTTTTGAAGATTACATGTGGGGTTCCTCAGGGATCAGTCCTTGGTCTATTGTTGTTTCTTTTGTACATCAATGACATTTGTTTGGTCTCTGGATTGTATTTTATATGCTGATGACACAACTGTGTTTTGTAGTGGAGATGATTTGGAAAAACTTCTGGACATGATGGAAAAAGAACTTTTAAAATTTAAACAAGGTTTGATTCAAATAAATTATCACTTCATCTTGGTAAATATTTGGAAATAAACCCACAAATAATTGCAGAAATTTAATAATAAATAAGGCTGAAATTGAAATTGTAACTGAAACCAAATATCTTGGAGTTATCATTGATAATAAATGAAGCTGGAAATCAGACATAAATGTTAAATTCAAAATCTCCAAATCTATTGCAGTTTTGTATAAAGCTCAAGATATCCTTTCTCAATATTCATTAAGTAGTCTATATTATTCATTAATAGTGCCTTATATGACACATTGTATTGAGGTTTGAGGTTTTATAAAAACAATATAATTTCTCGCTACAATCTGGAAAATTAAGTTTACTAATTTTTGTATGGTTACTTATGGATCGTGTGCTGTTTTTTATTTCAGTTGTGAAAAGTGAAATTTAGGTTTGCTGATGAATTTGTTTAGTTTGCGCTTTGGTTTAACTTTGTAATGTAACGGGGGCAGGGGTATATCATAAGCTTTTGCTTCAACCTACACCCCTTCGGTTACATGGGTCAACTGAGAAATCAGTTTCGTCTTTTAGACCGAATAAACTTTCTCATTCATTTATTCATTCATTCAATGCAAACATTCAGACCGAACTAATGGTGATTATGTGTGGAGACCCTCGTTTTTGTTTGTTATTTTTACAGTTGATTACAGTAATGCCAGTACCTAGTTACTTATTAATCTGATTACAGTAATCTGATTACTTTTTCAAACTCAAAAGTGATCAAACTTATTTCTATTATACCCCTGTAATCAGATTACAGCTGCTTTCATAATCATCTAAGTTACTTTTAGGTGTTGCTAGTGTGGTAGGACAACAAAAAAAGAGTGAAGTTGGGATTTTATTGTATTTCATGTCATGGTTTGTCATGAACATGGTTTTGCAGGATCTTCTGTTCGTAGACTGAACACCTTCTCACTCACGGTGCTGAAGAGACTTTCTAGAATCAGAAGCATACAGCCACTTTTATTCACTGAAACCCGACTTTGCTGAATAAAAGTTTATATAAACATGAATCATTCACTGCACATTACGTTAGAAAAAATAGTACTGAAAATGACTCATTCAGTGACCTGGTGCATGCTGGGAGCTCCACCTTAACACCATTACTCTGTTATCCTGTGTTCAGACACAATTAAATTGTTCACACGTCAAAGGTACATATGCGAATAGACGTGCGTTTGCTTGGGGCGGCGCACTTGATGTGAATTTTCAGCGTGAAAAGCTCCAGTCGCGTCTTATTTGTGCGAATGAAGCGTCCTACACGCACAAAAAAGGGAATATTTCGCCTGCTAGTTCAAGATGAAAAAATTGAACTTAAGCATTTTAAATGTCCGAACAATACGAGCCCCGTCATTCAAAATGGAGACGTGACGCGAATGGACCGGCGCTCTGCAGCTGGAGTAAAGCTTGCAGCTCTGTTCTATAGTAAGAAAAGACAAAGACAAAGACAAAGATAAGACAAAATTACTTAAAGACAAACATTTCTGCAAGATATAAGATCTTGTTTTAAGGCGATGCATCTTATTTCAAAAAACATAATTAAGAAAATTTTGCAAAAGCCATTGGCAGAATTTTTTTGCTTATTACAAGCAAAAAAAAACGTTTTTGGAAAAAACTTATTTTAAGATTTGCCCAGATTTTTTGCTTGTAATAAGCAAAAAAAATTCTGCCAACAGGACAAGCAAAGTTTTCTTGATAAGATTTCTTGAAATAAGATCTTTCATCTAACTGAGATGTTTCCCTTTAAGTAATTTTGTCGTATTTTGAGTGTGATGAGATATTTTGACTAGAAATGAGAAAAATATACTTGGTAAGATTTGAGTTTTTGCAGTGTGGCACGGAGATGACATCTCTGCTGCTCACCAGAATTACACCCATCCTGCAGAATGTTTTACTCACTCCAGTCGTTTGTGTAACTGAAGAGATTAAAAGTTCAATTAAAATGCTTCAGGTTATAAATATTCAGCACATTGAGTCTTGCATGTTTTCATCTTCACGAGTTTATTTCCTTCACTTGATGCTAACGCTACGACGTTTTGAAGATGTGGGGAAATGTTGGACTCGATCTGTTGAAACGGGGCTTCAGTTCTCTGAGTCGTGTCCTGGGACGAACTCTGTGGATCCTCTTGTGGTGATGTAAACCCGTCTCTGCTCTACTTCAGGTTATCAGTGTGACACGCACACACTCTGAGTCTTTTTCTGGTGTCAGTTCTGGTCACAGCTGGTTCTGTTGGCTGTAGCGCTTCATTCATTATTCACACACTCCTGAATGCACAGGCAGAGGGAAAAAAAGCAATATATAGTTGTTGTTTTTTTTGTTTGTTTGTTTTTCATTTACAAAAACCTTTGATACGATAGATCACACTTTATTACTGAACAAATTACATTAAATATGGCAGCGATGGAACTGACAAAACACTGGTTAGAAATGTTTGTTAAATCAAAGCAATTAAAGATAGTTGGCTGGTTTTTTATGATTTCTTTGTAAAAGTCTTGGGGAGGATTGTCTTCCAGACAGTTTAAATGATACGGGTGGGAAAAATATAGCTACACTGAAATATTGCTATATTTTCATATGCCGATTCCATATCTATATTTAAAAACGCAGTATCGATACATTTTGCTAATGAAATCTAGCAAGATATTAAGAAATCTCATGATATTTCATCATTCTGTTAGAAAATCTTGCGGTGTTTTGTGTAATCTCATGAGATTTCATAACAAAACGATGATATCTCGCGAGATTTCATGAGTAAAATAGATCGATGCCACGTTTTTAAATATAGATATGGTATTGGCATATGAAAATATAGTGATATTTCAGTGTGTTGATATTTTTCTCCCCATTAAATAATCAGGTGACCCCTTTGTAGTCAGTCGAGGTGCAGCCAAAAAATACAGCGATATAAGGATATGTGTAAATATCATAACTCTCTCATGGGAATATATCGCGATATCATATCAGTATATCGCACAACCCTACTGCTACGGGTTGACTTCTTTTAAACAGTAGCTCTTTGAGCCGGGATTTAACCTGTTAATGAGATTAATCTTGGCTCTGCATGAGAAGCTGGACGACGCTGCAGAGCTCTTTAGTTCCTCAGAGGTGAGCTGGTGTCTGAACAACCTGCTGACAGCCAGTCGCACCTTTCACTCTCCACCAACACAACCAGCGTTGCTTGACGGAGGCAGCCGGGAGCCATGGGACAAGAAGAAAGCCACAGCGAGGAGATGGATGCGGCGCAGATCCAGGAGCTGTGCATCATGTTCCTGAAGGAGTGTCCGAGCGGCGCGTTGCACCTGCACGAGTTCAAGAGGATCTTTGGGGTGCAGAGCAGCTCTCCAGAGGAGTCCATCTTCCTCGAGACAATATTTCACTCCTTCGACACGAACAAGGTAAAAGAGGCGACTGTTTGTCCCAAAACACGCAGATTCATTTTTATTTTATTAAGTTTTATTTCATTTACTTTGTGTTTGCAGGATAACACGCTGGACTTCCTTGAGTATGTTGCAGCACTTAATTTAATCTTGAGAGGGAATCTTGAAGACAGACTGAAATGGTCCTTTAAGATGTACGACAAGGATGGAAACGGGAAACTGGACCGAAAGGAGGTGAAACGGATCATAAAGGTGAGTTATAAATATGTTTGTAGTTTTTACAGTTAAAAGGAAGGAAAAGACCTGAAATAAAAGGAGATTTTCAGCTTGTGTGCCAAACTGTAAAACATTACCTGGTTTCATAACACAAATCCTCTGTGAACGTTCTGTACTAATCCAGTAATGTGGGATTAGGGTCAGAGGTCATGTAATATAGCTTAAATGTGTAAGGAGAGTTAATCATAGTGATGGTAATCACCTTTACCCCAGAGATCATGCTGTAATGCATCCTGGTTTTTCACTCAGCAGGGGGATTTTTTAAATCAGTGTGTTTCCAGCATAACCAGGATTAGGTATCCTGACCAGTATGTGGCCTCCAGCAGCCCGAGCTGCACCAGGTCATGGTCTCAGGTGAAGGAGTCGGCCGAGGACAGCCGGAGTTATTTATGCTGGCGGATGCTTTAAAAGGCAACAGATGCAGGGTGGAGTGTGAATTTAAAGCAAGGCGAGTTTATTTATACACCTCATGTTCTACTTCAGGCATCTCACGATTTTAAACAAAACCCGGTCCCTGACTGGACTCTGTACCGTTTATAAAGCTGATATGCTTCCTGCAGCTGATGTAAGAAACTAAAGGAAAAACCACAGAACCTCCAGTCTCATGAATATTTCACTTCACCAGACAAATACAGGAACATCCTTTTATTTTTAAATCTTATTTGACTTTTTATTCACTTTATTCTTTATCTATTTTATATAAATATTTATACAATAATCTCTTTATATGTCCATCCTATAAAAACTCCATCTTTCCCTTTTATAACTGAGGGAATCTTGGTAATTATGAAGTACACTGCAAAAACTCAAATCCTAGCAAGAATGTTTTTTTCTAATTTCTATTCAAAATATCTCATCACACTCAAAATAACTCAAAATTACTTAAAGAGAAACAATTCAGTGAGATGTAAGATCTTTTTTTCAGTCAAATGGATCTTATTATATAAGAAAAATTTTGCTTGTTCCATTGGCAGAATTTTTTTGCTTATTAAAGGCAAAAAAATCTTTCTTTTATTCTTTTTTTTATTCATTTTTTCTTTTATTTTAAGTATTGAGAAATATTTTTGCATGTAATGCACAAAAAATTCTGCCAATGGAACAACTGATATTTTCTTGATTTCTTAAATAAGATGCATTGTCTTAAAATAAGTCCCTATATTTCACTGAAATGTTTCTCTTTAAGTAATTTTGTCTTATTTTGAGTGTGATGAGATATTTTGACTGGAAATGAGAAAAATATACTTGCTAAGATTTGAGTTTTTGCAGTGTATGTATATTCCTCAAAATTATTCACACCTTCGAGCGAAAGAAGGAAAAATCAGTTGTCACTGAAATAAGTTGAAATTGACAAAAGTAATAATAAATAAAAATCTATGAAAATCACAACATTGATTTTGAATTGTGGTTTGAAAGAAACATTAAAAACAAATACACAAAGAATAAAACAATAAATGGGGCTCCGAAGCTAAAATTTCTGACGAGTAAAACTTTGAGGAAATCACTGCAATCATATGTTTTCTGTAACATTTTAAAAGAACGTCTGCACCTGTTAAATCATGGGGAAAGGTGCTCTAATTTGTCCGGGACAGTTTTGTTTGTTTGTTTGTTTTTAATTATTATTTACAACCACAATTCAAAACAATATTTTATTTCACTAAATTATAATTTTGTAAATTTTCATTTATTATTAGTTTCTTTAGTTTCTTGTTATTTGATTTACTATTATGAATTTAGCCTTTTCTTTAATTGGAGGGTGAATAATTTTGAGGACGACCGTTTTAGAAAATGTAAAAGCTGAAGCTGCGCTGACTTTATATCAAAGATGTGAGAAATTTGAGTAGAATCATAGAAACTAAATCCAACAAATCTAATTTTTCCTTTTTTTTAGATAAATGGATCTTTTTCCTCTCAGTTTTCTGTTTGTCGTTATTCAAGAGAAACTTTGTAAGACCTGGTCAGAGAAAACAGATGAAAACTCCTCCTTTGGCTAAATCATATTCTTTTTATATAGACTGTACATATAGTTTACTATACTATAGGATAGTAAAGCCGCAAGATGAAATGATATGTCATGTGTTAGGTGGTCCTGGTCTCATGATGTCTGAATGAGAAGAGGATGATGATGAAGAGGGTTTACAGACAAGCTACTGCTGAACCAGAACATTTTGCCGTCCATTCATGGTTCAGATTCTTGGTACTATAAATCCCCAAAATGATTCCCTCCAATTAAAGAAGAGGCTAAATTCACAATAGTAATTCCAATAACAAGAAACTAATGATACATTTTTACAAAATTACAATTTAGAGAATTAAAATATTGCTTTTAAATTGTGGTTATACAGAACATGACCCCATGCATATACTTGTGGTGTAATAATACATCAATCTATATCATTACATTGATACAAACTGATGTATGAATCTAAAATCGCAAAATTGGCCATAATTCGATATCAAACCCACTTTTATTTTGAAAATGGCTTTATTTTGAAGTTCCTCTGACACATTTTCCTCCTCAGTGGGGATTCTCCTGTTGATATTTTTTAAAAAATCGATGTTTATAGTTGTGTAGTGGAGAGATATGACACAACATATGTACTTTTAAGTCAGTAGGAGCTTCCATTTGTGCTAAGAAAATAAAAACCTTGTCTATTACTGGTAATATTATTTCATATTGATCGGTGGATCCTACATCAAAGCGAATCAAAATTGACACTGTATTAACATAACATTGAGCTGAAGTGCATGAAAATCACATTTCATCACAAACGTTTCATGTTTTTCACACAGATTCTTTGTAAAATCAAGCTTCAGACGAGCGACGTGGACATGACTCCGTCTGAAATCTGCGACCGGATCTTCGAGCTGGTTGACCAGAATCATGACGGTGAGTCGGAGAATCTTTAATGCTGCTAATCAGACTTTTGATATTTAAATGCTCTGAAATAAACAGCAGGAATGTGGAGGGAGAAAAGTGCCACAAAGGAATGCAAAAATACAGCATTTAAGATTTAATCAAATAAATCATTCATTTTTTAGAATTTAAATACATATTGTGTAGTACATTTAATAATGTATACTTAAATGTGAGTTTATTTGTGTATGTTTTATGAACTGACACTGTCACAAATGTCTTATTACACATGTATTACAGATTAAAACACACGTATAGAGGATGGAGGAGCGTTGGGATTCTTGTTGCCAGCTGTGATTGGTTATGTTTAGGCATGAAAATGAAAACAGTTGTAGGTTTGCATCATGTCACCGCTGTTCCGCACCCTCTGACACTAAACTGCATGATCTTATTCCCCATTTAACTTTATTTTTTTCTCTATGCACAGGTCAGATAACGTTGTCCGAGTTCATGGAGGGAGCTGAGAAAGACGAGTGGGTGATGAACCTGCTGAAGCTGGACGTCAACGCCACCGGCTGGGTTCTGCAGAACTGCAGCAAACTCACGTGATCCTTCACCAAGTCTGGGATTCTCTTCTTTAAGGCCAACAGTGCGCTGCTGTCTTCACACCTTTGCTTTAAAGGTTTCATTTCGCCTCCATGTTTCTGTTTTTCTTGGATTTGAAGCTGGAGCCTGTTTATTATTTGGGGGGGGGCAGCAGCACCGCTGCAGTTTGATGGCAGGCCCGGAGGTCCTGCTTGCCGCTGTGCACGGTGAACTCAGCCTGGCAGACTGAGGAAGTGTCGTTGCATGAAGAACAATTAATCCTCTTTAAACACAGTTCCACACTAGTTCTGGTGAACAACCAACCAGCCACTATTTTCACCGGTTAGTTAAATTAGACTTTTTGTGATTGATCTAGAGTCATGTTAGATTTTAGCTTCCTCTTATTTTACTCTCTAATACTCTATAATCTTCATAATCAAGACTTTGTACAAACATTTATTTCTTAATAATCAAACCAACTGTGATTGTCCTAAAACTATTACTATTATTTATTTTGGAGGCGAACAAACAGCCTAAAACGCATTATTTATTTATTTATTTGTTTATGAAAAACATCGCTGTGGTGCTGTGAGTGTTCGTAGGTATTAAACTGCAGCTCTGTGTGGATTTTAGTGCATTTAATGCTCAGGAAGAACATGTACTGTACAAACCTCAGAATTTAGGCACAGACAAAAAGGCAAGACATATGTTTGGTTTTAAAAGCGATGAAACGATGCTGGCATCTGCATTATGAAGAATTAAAATCTGTGAAGTGCCAAAACGTCGAGAAGGAAGAAAATGGAAACACTTTATAACTAGAAAAGCACTCGGAGAACGCAGACGTCCACCAAGCAGCTCATGTCCCCCCCTCATATTGTGACTTACAACAAAAACTTCTACTCCTGCATTCATTTAATCTCCGTCATTGGATTCCTTGACCATGAAAACATACCAACAGCATCTGAATCATGCTTGTATCTCTCTATTACTTCAATAGTTATTTCTAAAAATCCATATTTCCATAATGGCGGTTTTCCGTTGCTGTTGAAGATGCGTCAATTCTGTTGACAAACTCCCGATTCAGTCTTGGCTACAATTTGGTGTTAGTTGCATGTCTGTATCTTCATCTGTTACTAGGGATGCACGATAACATTTTTTTTTTAAATCGATACTGATAACCGATAAATTTAAGCTCCTAAAGGCCGATACTGATAACCGATACCAATAACACACACATATCTAATTATACCAAATCAAAAATTCAAATCTTATGGGTCATAAGTTATAGGGTTGGGAAAAAATATCGATACGGTGAAATATCGCGATATTTTTATATGCTGATATCATATTATATTTAAAAATGTAGTATCGATCTATTTTACTAATGAAATCTCGTGAGATTTCATCATTCATTCAAGAAATTTTGCGTGTTTTCGTGAAATCTCGTGATTTCGTTGGTAAAATAGATCAATATCGCATTTTTAAATATCTATAAGAAATCTGCATATGAAAATATTGCGATATTTCATTATATCGATATTTTTTCTCAGCCCTAATAAGTTATCGGGGTAAGTCGTCATGATATCGGACTTATCGGAACGACGTCATAATTTCCGGTTATCTGCCCGATAATTAATGTGCATCCCTATCTGTTACCTTTATGCATTGAAAATTTCAACGATCCCTTATTTTTGTGTGTTCTGGATCATAGTATCCGGAAATTTCTCTGGATCCGGATCAACTTTCGAAACATTATTCTTTCTTGTAATTTTTTACCAAACACTCGGGTCATTTATACGGAGTTATATGCAAAAATTCCAGAATTTGGCCGATCTCACAATGATGGAGAATCCTTCAAAACATTCCTGGATCCAGAAGGTGATCCGGATCACCACCAAAATTTAATGGGTTCGTCCTTGGGCTGAAGCACACGGCTGGTGAAGATTTCAGGTCAATCTGTCCGTAAAGTTGCTGACAGACAGACAAACAAACCAAAAACATAACCTTCATTTCTTACAAGCAAGTTTAAATCTGTCCAATCCAAAGGAGGTCCAGTCCGGTCCGGTTGGACTTTTATCCGAGTCCAGCAGCGTCGTCTCAATAAACTTCTGGAATGTCACATTTATTTCCGTCCGATCTTGCATTGATGATGGGAGAGTTTAACCACTGCCCAAAGCCTTTTCCAGCACGTAATGTTGCTGAATCTGGACCCTAAACCTGGACCTGAACCTGGACCTGAATCAGACCTGACTAACTGCAGAATCCCAGATCATAGACCGCCCCCACAGGCTTGTACAGTAGACCCTAAACATGATGGCTGCATCACTTCATCCTCCTCTCTTCTTACCCTGATGCTCCATCCCTCTGGAACTGGGTAGATCTGGACTCATCAGACCACATGAGTCCAGATCTTTATGCTCCCTAGCAACCTGAAGCCTTTTTCTCCAGTTAGCTTCACTGATTAGTGGTTTTCCTGTGGCTATATTTAAGTTCCCTTCACATGGTTCATGTGAAAATGTTCTTACTTTCACTATCAAACATCACCCTGAGTTCTACTGTTGTTTTCCTTCCATATGATTTCACCAAATCACCGATCGCCCTCATTCGGGATGTTTTTCTGACCGCATTTCTTCCCGGAAGACGATGGTTCCCCTCCATAATAATGCGTCGGACAGTTTTAACTCGGTTTCTGTCGTTTCTGCGTCTCCTTACATCTTTTCTTTCCTTGATGCCGGGGATTTGACCCTTCAGGATGTCTCTCCACACATTTGTTGTAGAAATGAGAAAATGCATTTTGCATCAGTCGGGGTTAAATAACTTGTTGCAGCTGAAAGTTAATCAGTCATCAGTAATTATCCAATAAGAGGCTCGTCCCTTTTTGCTTATTTAATCCAGATGGCAGCAAATTTTGATCCCAATAACTTCATGATTTAATGGACTGATCATTTCTTCTTCCACCATCACGTCTACAGGAACTTTATCTTAACTGAAACATTTGGCTGGTACCCCTGGGCCAAGTTTTTTCTCGTGTTGTCATGGACAAATCTTCCTTTTACCTGTTAAAACTGTAAGTTAGCGGTCCTGCTGCAGTGTTGGCTTCAGGGTCTGCTCGGTTTTAAATGGTCATGGGTCAAAATAATGTTCATCTAAAAGGAAAATATTAAAGTTCCCCTGCAGAACTCTGCATTAAACTCAACAATCAGTGTTTTTTTTTTTTTTATTTCGGATGCTTTTGATTGTAATGTTTTGTTTAATTACAGTTATTCCACCAAAACTAGCAGAAATGGCCTGATAATGTGTTTATTTAATCATATGTGTGACCTGATTGTTTCATCTGTACATTTATCTGTTCAATAAAGGAATATTTTCTTACACGCTTTGTTTTTTTTATTTGTTAGCTTGTTTTTTAGATCCACCACTAAGCAGGAATGCAAATCTCATGGCTGACGGCTTTGAACACCTCACAGACTAATCTGAGTTAAATCTGGCTGCTCATCGGTGCAGGAGCTGAGCAGGTGGTGGGTTTACGTCACAATCTGAACAATTTTCCAGAAATAGCAGAAGCAAAGTTCAAAGATCCAAATTCCTGTGCTTAAAAGTGAAATAATGCCTCAGAGTAGAGGAAATACAGACGCCACAAAGATGCTACAGGAAGAAGGAGGAAGGACATCGGCAGAGGACATGTGTTTGAAAAGAGATGTTGAAAATAAATTTATTTAATAAAAGTATTGTGAGTTTTTTACTTCATGTTTTAAAATGGATTTCTTTATAAGTCAATTTTAAAAACTGAAAAGCAAAGTGGCTCATCGTTGTTAGCATTTATTTAATTTAAATAATGTGATGTGACCAGGTGGGACTTATTTCTGAGCCATTTATTATATCAAAGTGATTGACTATATTATAATCAAAGTGTTGATAGTGTAGGATACTGAAAATCAGCTGTAGCTTTGTGATGTCTGGCCATCTTCTTTATTTTTATATTTTATTTGGTTAAATGGGGGGCAGAAAAATACAAGAATTGTTTTCTTCTTGCTGCTCCTTTTCAGTCAGTGTTGGTTTGAAAATGTAGAATGCACTTATATACGAATTATGTTCACTTTCATGAAAAGAACAAACAAATAGATAAATAAATAAATTTACTGGTGGAAGACAGACCGCACACACACAGGTGTGTGGAAGTATGAGGAGAGGAAGGTGCTGAGACATGTTTGAAATGAACTTTGTATATTAAGATATTCTCATAAGCCTGCAGAATTATAATTGTGTGGTAAGGGGAGCATTTGTGGGAGGTTTTAGCCTCTTGATACTCTGACGTTTTCCTGCTGACTGTGCTTTAGACTTGAGGCTTCAGTCTGAAAGAAAACAGTGACATCTAGTGGTCGACTGACGCCATAGCAACCTGAAACAAGCACAGGTGAAGCAGCTTTAAAGGAATAGTTCACCCACAGAAGGATTTAACTTTATTTTCCACTTACCTTCATGGTGAGCAAGACTCTGGAGCACTTTTTTAATATTTCAAATGCAGCCGGCGATCAGGAAGGCTTCTCGTTTTCCCCCCAACTTTCATATAATGGAGTTCGATTGTGCCCGAGCCAACAAGGTCCTTAGAAGTCCACAAAAACTTGTTAATATTCCTCCATACTGCTCGTCCAATGTAATCCAAGTGTCCTGAGTGGGTAGCGTCCAGCATTTACTCGAAACGACATTATTTACTGTATTTTTAGAGCCTAAAAAGAAGAATCTTTGACTCCACGGAGCGCGCACCTGCGCATTCACGAAACTACGGAAGCCTCGGCGTTCAGAGCCTACGCTGCCGACAATACAACCGTAGAAGAAGAAATTCACTGTTTAGATTGTGTTAAGAGCAACAGAGCTGCAGACAAACCGGGACAAACACAAGACGGTCCAAGAGGGGTTGGATTTGATTTAAAACAAATAATGATAGAAAAAGACAACGTGCGATCTCGTCTGCCGCGCCTTCCGTAGTTTCATGAACGCGCATTGGCGTGCACGCAAGCGATGCGATGTACTTCTATTTAGGCTCTAAAAATATACTAAATGGCGTAGTTTTGAGTAAATTATGGACGCTACCCACTCAGGACACTTGGATTACATTGGACGAGCAGTATGGAGGAATATTGACAAGTTTTTGTGGACTTTTATGGACCTTTTTGGCTCGGACCCCAGCAAACTCCATTATATGAAAGTTGGGGGAAAACGAGAAGCCTTCCTGATCTCCGGCTGCATTTGAAAGATTAAAAAAGTGCTGCAGAGTCTTGCTCACCATGAGGGGAAGTGGAAAATAAAGTTAAATCCTTCTGTGGGTGTACTATTCCTTTAATCGTTCAGAAAAAAACTGTCTGGTCATTTCAATCTGCTGAAATACAGAAACACTGCAGCAGAGGTGCAATAAAGTTTGTTAGAAAAAAACCCACCAACATCTGAACCACACATGACTCACACACACATACTGTATATCGGCTGATGCTGATACCAGCAAAAAATGCAAATATTGGCCTAAAATATCAGCTGGCCAACGTATCGGTCTATCCTAAATCATAAACTTTGGTTCATATTCCGATCCAAACCACATTTATTTAAAGAACACTTAAAAAACAAGAAACAGTCAACTGAAGTGCTGCACACAGCAAGGCAACAAAAAAGGAGACAAGACTCAGTAAATTACATTACAGTATAACACATTAAACTAACAATAAAAGCAAACATCTCAAGCTGAATGAAAAGCCAAAGGAAAAAATATTAATAATATTCAATATTCAACATTTTTTCCTCATTTACAGTTTGCTCTAGAACCAAAAGGATTAATATTATGAAAAAACATAACATACAGATGTCATGGAGCCCTAAGGTTGTTACTGTAAAAGCTCAAACAGCTTTCATTTATTTATTAATAATAATAATAATACCTGTACATTTTGTTTGTAATGCACTTTACATTTGAAGTCAAAGTGCTACAGAGACCACAGTTTAAAAACAAGCAATAAGAGCAGTAACCTAAAACAAAACATAATAAAATTTTAAAAATCTCTTAAAAAGGAGCGTTTTTAGTCCTTTCTTAAACACCTCAAATGTCTGTGGAGCTCTGAGGTGGTCCGGTCGGGCATTCCACGGGCAGAGAGGCTCTGTCGCCCATAGTTTTGAGCTGTGTCTTAAATGGGCACTTTGCAGCTGTATTTGGGTCATTAATTAGTGTGAAAATAATTGCTTTTGGACATTTCGAAATAGTTATAGATCGGGAGTATTGGGATGCATCGATTTAATAATGAATTGGTACACTCCTATTGCAACAGCTCTTGCTGTTTTTTACAATCTCAGTACACTGCAAAAACTCAAATCTAAGCAAGTATATTTTTCTCATTTCTAGACAAAATATCTCAAACTCAAAATAAGACAAAACTGCTTAAAAATGAAACATTTCGGTAAGGCATCTAATTTCAAGACATCAAGAAAATTTTGTTTGTCCCACTGGCAGATTTTTTTGCTTATTACAAGCAAAAAAAAATCTTGAAATAAGATTTTATATCTTACTGAAATGTTTCTCTTTAAAGGTACAGTATGTAAAAAATCAAAGGTCAATGGCAGAAAAATGTGATATATAATTCAAAACTGTGTTTCTATTGATGTGTAATTACTGCACTAGAATAGCTGTTATATGTTTATTTTATTAGAATGAGTCATTTAAATCTACTTGCAGGTCGGTGCACATATGGAGGCTGCCATATTTATTCCACCGTTTTTACTACGGTGTCCCTGAATAGACAAAACAATGTGTGTGAAGTAAGAACCATCTGAACTTTAAAACTGCTGCACCAGCTTTGTTTAATAGGAGCAATGTTTGGGATAAATAATGCCTTAAAAGACATTAAAAATAGTTACTTATAGTACAGTCATACCTGAGACCACTGGATCCACTCACAGGTGAAAACATCTTTATGTCTGGTAGAATTTTGGCCACTAATGGCCACCATACATTCACAACAGTGCTTGGAATATGAAGTCATTTGAAAGAAAACATCTTTTCTTACAAATACCCATCTTTACCACTAGATGTCAGTAGTTCTTACATACTGTACCTTTAAGTAATTTTGTCTTATTTTGAGTGTGATGAGATATTTTGTCTAGAAATGAGAAAAATCTACTTGCTAAGATTTGAGTTTTTGCAGTGTAAACAGGTAAAGAGCTGTGGGACTTTTTAAATATAGCAGGGCCGGAAGAAGCAGAGATCAAGCAAGGGGCGGGGCTTACCAGTTCGACCAATCACCAAACATCTACGTATTTCAGTTCCTATGGAACCCTGAAACACCCTGCCTCGGAGTAGGAGCGAAAAAGGTTCTAGGAACTGAGGGTCCCTGGTTCCTATATGTCCAAATGTGCAAAAAAAAAAAAAACCCGGCCTGGTTCCCGAAAAGGTTCCTACAGTCCGAAAGCGCCCATATAGACAAACTACTTAGACTTTCTAATGGGGGCCCCCTAGTGGTTCAGGGCCTTAAAGGGGAAGTTCAGGATTTTTTGACATAGGGCTTCATTTACAAGTGAGCCAGAATGCTACTTATCACTGAAGACGGTTTCAACATATTTCATTCCGTTATTCTAGTTCCAGTGGGTCGCCGATGCTAATGCTAGTGCAAGTCAATAGGAATCTGCTAGCCTGTCATTAATAAAAATCTTATCCACTCCACAGAACATTCGAGGCAAATCATTTCTAACTTCAGACTATCTGTATAAATGCCGTGTTAATAGAATAATGTTACAAATAAAACTAACCTGCGTTTCGTTTCATTTTGATTGTTGCTGCTGAGACACTTTATAAAGTTTTACTTCCTGTATTTGGCAGCAGAGTGATGTCATCTGCTGCTACGTGCATGAAGGAATCTGATTACACAAATATAAAGTCTAAATTACGGCCACGTCTGAAAGGCATGAGGAAATGTCGGATTTTGAAGATGATTTCGAACTTTTTTCATCAAACTAACTGCCACCATGTCTCTATGAACCGAAATGCACTGGCAAAGGTAGTAAGCTGGTAAGAAACTAGTTCCTTAATATGTAATACAAAATTTGTCATACAAGGCTAGTTTTACTTGTTTAACACACGAGTTTACTAGTTTAACACAACATTTACACAGACAGGCTTGCTGATTTGCCTCAGATGTTCTGTGGAGTGGATAAGATTGGTTTTAATGACAGGCTAGCAGATCCCTATTGACTTCCACTAGCATTAGCATCAGCAACCTCCTGGAACTAGAATAACGGGATGAAATATGTTGAAACTGTCTTCAGTGATAAGTAGCATTCTGGCTCACTTGTAAATTAGGCCCTATGTCAAAAATTCTGAACTTTCCCTTTAAGCGGCCCTTAGTCTGCTTCGCAGCAAAACTGGCTCTGGAAAAGTGTGATGATTGTTGAGTCATGGGTGTTGTGGGAATGTCCGGGGAGGCACTGCTGAGAGATGAAAGTGAGGAACGGATATATCATCAATAGGTGATATAAACAATAATTAAAAAATACACCCACAAAACATCTAGAGGGGGTGTAGAATAAAAGTTTTAATTTTACACACGTCTGGTTTTCCATCCCCGTGGGGTACATCCATCGACATAATGCATTCCCTAGCCCCCTACCCTAAACCTAACGCCCATAACTGATTGCCTAAACCTAACCTTTGCCCTAATCCTAACCAAAACCTAATTGTAACTTAAGGCTACAGTATACTTCTCCGACCGCGTAACGACGAGGACCCCTCCAGCCTTCATAGTTCTCCATCATGGTGCCGGATACGCAGAGCAATTTCCCGCCTGATAATTAGGGGTCGCTACACAAGACTGACCTCATATGACGGCGTCCGAGAGAGACAGACTGTTGTTGTTGCTGCAGCTGAATAAAAAAGATACTTTTGATGCTAAATACAGACGATGGGGCGATTTTGGTATTTCTTCACTTCTTCAGTTCTTCAGTTGGACTCATATCTACGTCTTCGTAGTCTAGCTGGTTTAAAAATGGCGCTGCTAGTGTTTACGTAGTAGCAGACCAATCACAGCCCTTGCTGTCTCTGTCGTCCCTTGACGGAGTGACGGACACTTAAAAAATATTTTGTGCAGCCAGAGACGACGAAGAGGCTCTCCGTCACCTACAGAGCACTTTACGGACGACTATAAATTAGGCTTTAATCTCTAAAACCTAATCTTGATCCTCAAAACGAGGTTTGGATCCGTGGGGACGGGGAAATGTCCCCCACGAAGGCAAGATGTCCTCACGGTGATGGTAGAATACGGAAAATGTAGCATAAACACGTCCATACACACACACCAAATTTTACAGCATATAAATCATTGTGTGTGTATGGTTTTGTTATCTAATCCAGAGATGCCCAGCTCAAATTAACCTCTGCTGCTGATAATTCAGGTCATGGTGTGTAATCCAATCACAACACTTAACCTCTCCGTCTAAATAAACTGCAGTCAGTAGCTCTGATGTCCTCAGACGGCCGGTGGTCTCAGGATTAACTGTCACTGTGACGGCTTCACTGGCCTTTGGGCTCAGTTGACTCCAGAATTTGAAAAAAGGGGATTACTGAAAGTTTTTATGAGTGAACAATCATCAGGTGCTTTTTTATAAGAGGAAAATCAATCTTGTTATTTCAACTGTAAGGTGTGAGGATCACTTCTAATCCAGGAGAACGGGGTGTGCCACGTGCTTTAATCTACAGCAGCCTGCTTTAATTGCTCGTTATCAGATCAGGTGGATCTACGTTAAAGTTCAGCCATCAGCAGGACGCGTTTTCAGACATCCCACGTTCTCCAAACTGCGTTATTCACAGATCTGTACGCAGGTTTTCCTTCTCTGCATCAGTGACGTCCCTCACTCTCAGGTGCAGGGCAGCCAAGGACCTGATGTTTACCGCACACGTTGCAGAACGATCTCAGGATGATCTGCATGATCTCAGGATCAGAAGATTATCCCTGAAAATACCCCACCCCTTCCCCCCCCGGGGGCAGTTTTTTGGATGACCAGCAGGTATAAAAGCTGGCACCAGGAGAGATGACACGTCTTCATTTTCCACGTCTCCGTCTGCCACCGACGCCCATCAAACTCGAGCAGGTGAGGATCTTTGATCTGCAGTGATTTGCACAATTCTTAGTTTTGCATAATTGTAGATTATTTTGTTGAAGAATTTGTTTTTTTTAAGACACGCTCAGGATAATTTATTAGTTGCATTAAAAGACGTATTTGCTTATGTTGGAACTTTAGAATTTAGTGAAGAAAAACTCTTCTTCATCTTTTTCTATGGATTTGTTTGATATGTTTCCATAGTTACAGTTTGTGACACTTCTGTTTAACTTGCCGTGGAAAGTGTCTCATAAATCATAACAAAATCAGTAATAAATAATTACTAAAGTGTAACAGAACTAAGTCCACAGTTAAATCATCAAGTCCCAGTTTAGAGCAGAATCCCAGTGAGACCACTGTGAGGTTTTTATATAAACCTGTACAGCTCAAAGACTGAAAATGCATCAGAATCACTGTTGTAATTTAGTGTCGTACAAGACTCATAACTTCACACCTATATCTCTACTCTGCAGTTCAAAATTTATATTTTGTTTGAATTTCTTGTTTAAATTTAAGGTGCTTTCATGAGAAATATTGCAAGAAATGTATTAAATCTTTTGAAAAATTAAGATTTGAGAGTGGAAAAATATTTGCTCATACCATTTTTGTTGCATCCTTTCCATTTGGCCTCCAAAGATCTGAAGAGTAAATATTTCTGAGGGACCCTGGAGGGTCAAGGCAGAAACAAGTGTACACTTATTAGATGTAATGATCATTATATTGTTATAACAAAATGCAGCCGTCCTCAAAAATATTCATATCTTCCCATTACAGAGGAAAAAAAATCAGCCGTCAGTGAAATACGCTGACAATGAAAAAAGTAATAATAATATATTAAAATGTAAAAAGTAAAACCAGTAAAAGTGATGGTGATCCTGAACTAACATTTTGTTGAGCAACACTTTGAGGCAATCATTGAAATCAGGTGTTTTTGTAACGTCCAATCAGACGTCTGCACCTGTTCGCAATACAGTACTGTATGTTGGGCCATGAGCAAAGTTTGTCTCTAATTTTAAAATTATTCTTTTCAACCACAATTGAAAAGAGAGATTTTATTTCACTAAATTATAATTTAGTAAATTTTTATTTATTACTTTTTTTTTTTTTAGTTTCTTGTGATTTGAATTACTATTGTGAATTCAGTATTTTCCTTAATTGGAAGGTATGAATGATTATGAGGACAACTGTATTTTATATGATTATTCTATATGACACAGCAGCACCTACAAATCATTGTCACCTCCCCGTTTTCAGCCCAGAAAAAATGGCATATTAGACATGCAGACATGAAACATGTAGATCTGTTACATCTGAATCAGTTGCACCAAAGTGTGAGTTGGCGTAAGAGACTTATTATAGCAAGGTCACATGGACTTTTTTGTCATGATTAAATCGTTCTCGAGTCTAGAAAAGGAATTATATCAGTATTCTATGTGCCATGTGACTGTGTCAAAAATGTGGAACAGATGTCAGAAGGGAAACGGTTGCATAGAAGTCGACTGCACGGCTGCAAAGTCCTGAACGGTTAGACCAGGGGTCTACGACCTGCAGCTCCACAGCCACAAGTGGCTCTTTGGGGCATCAACAATGGCTCTCATCAACTTTGACTTTTAAAATAAAAAAGAACCAACAAGTTTTTAAAATAGTAAATAACATTTGCATGTCATGAAATAATAGCTTTGAATTTCCACAACATAATGATATTAAAATCACCAGTAATATATATTTATTTATATTTCTCTTGACATTAACTTGGAAATTAGTGGGGTTTTTCCCACAAAATTTCCCCCAAATATCTACATTTTTAATCTAAATAATTTAAGAAAATGCATTGATCTCCTTTTTCAAACCCAACAGTAGAAATAAAACTGATTTCTTTAAAAAGACAGCAAATTTTTTGTAGTAAGTATTAATCAAAAATGATAAGTTGCCTTTTTTCAAAAGGCCATCGAACATCTGCGGCTCTAAACGACTTTTATTTTGCTGGTTGAGGTGTAAAATGGCTCTTTGGATTGTAAAAATTGCAGAACCTTTGGTTAGACGTAGAGAGTGGGGAAAGGACGGGAGCTTTGGTTTCAGAAGAGTTGTCGGACCCATGCAGCGAGAATCCTGATCATTCAAGTCTGGTTCGTTTGAGAAAACCCATGTCTGTGCCCTTAAATACCTTATCACCAAAAAAAGTCCAGAGGTCTACGGATGAGAGATCCAACTCTAACTTCTGTGATAAACTCTCACCTGTTAGTTTCTTTTCTAACTTAAGTTTTTATCTCTTTGTTGTTCTGAGTCTTGGTTTGGTTCCTTCATGACGCTGCATCTGTAGAAATGATGCTCGCCGGTGCCTCAGTCGTCCTGGTCAAACAGCTGTGCAGTAAATAAACATGTTTCTGCCTCATGATGGTAAAAACTGTCGTCCTGTGAACCGTTTGAGGTCAGAGACCATCCAGACTGAAACACCCTCACTGCTCTTTCACATGGTCGTTTATTATTAGAGCATCTTCAGCTCATCACATAAGCAACATAAGTCAGAGCTGGAGTTAGACATGATCCTGTAATTATGAGTTACAGAGCAGAAGCTCAGAGGTAAGGTGGTTAGGGTAAGGGGATTAGCTGAAGGTGCTAACTGGAACGTGGATGCTGGGGGCCCCGTGAGGAGAACTTCTGACCTGAAAGTGTGGTGTTTGCAGACATGAACGCAGCAGCAGCTACAGCTCCTGAAGGCAACAAGCCGGCTCCTCCCAAGTTCAAGCAGAAGCAGACCAGGCAGTTCAAGAGCAAGGCTCCCAAAGCCGGACAGAAGGGGTGAGTCCACGGAAAGACTGACTGGGACCGTCCTCAATGCTGAAACTCACTTTTCAAAAAAGCATTTGGTACCAGTGACCAAACTATTCTTCTTAAAAAAAAAGCTGAGCAGATACGGAGTCAGAGGGGTTGCATTTAAACGGGTATCAATTTATCCTGAAAACAGAAAAGTTTGTAAAAATTAATGATGTAAAATCTGGATTACTAAATATAACCTGTGGTGTGCCCCAGGGGTCTGTCCTAGGACCAAAACTGTTTATATTTTATATAATGCATTGTCAGTGTATAAATTGTTAAATTGCATTTTTTGCAGATGATACTACTCTTTTCTACTCTGGTAAAGAAACTGAGAATGTGTTGATTATTGTTAAACAAGAATTTAAGGGTTTAAAAACTTGGCCTGATATTAATAAATGATCACTTAACTTTGATTAAAAACACACTTTATGATATTTAGCAATAGAGAAATAAGTGTAAATGATCCAATCATTACAGATGTAGAGATTAAAAGAGTTAGAGAAACTAGATTTTAGGGTGTCATGGTTGAGAATTTGAGCTGGAAATCACAAATGCGACACCAAGAAGAAACTGTCAACAATTATTGCTTTGCTACATAAAACTAAAGAGTTACTGGATGAGAAAGGATTGTATATTTTATGCTGTTCTATGATTGCACCATGTTTAATTTGAGTTAATCTGTTGTAACAAGGGCTAGACAATATAAGTTTGCTTCTTTCTATTGCTTTTATTTTCTTTTTATGTTTGATAAATGAATGAAATGAATAAACGAACTTTCATTCTGCTCTCCTCTCAGCTCAGACGACGTTCCCGGGATGGAAGGCCTCGGAGGTAACAATCAATCCACATTATAGCCGATCTGGAAGCAGCAGGAAGCTTTAACTGTTGCTTCATCTGCAGATGCGGAGGTGGTCTGTCCCTGGGAGGCCTTCGGGGACATGGAGCTGAGCGATCTGGCTCAGTTTGGGATCGTCTAGACCTCCGACCAGATGGAAGCAGATTAATGTGGTGACAGTAATCCGGCAGCTTGGATGTGCTCTCCACTGGCAACCAGGCGGTGGGTCTTCGTGTGAGGAGGACAGGTTGATGAGGACATGTCCCGTCTTGTCCTGAGGGAGAGCGTCTCATGTGGGAATCACAGCATTTCTTTGTTTCTGTTACAATCACATTAGATTAAAACCAGAATGTGATGTGGTAAACAAGCTTTTTAATACAAGTTCATTGTGTTGTTGAAGCCAAATATCTGATATTAAAACGTATTTAATGCCATACTTCCTCTTTCAATTTCAGTTTATTTATTTAAAATAGGGACCAGGTATATTTTAATATACATTTCCATGTAAATACTTGAGATTATAGCAGGTGGCTCATTTCCATCTTTGGTCTCCAGGCATGTAGATGCTGTTAGAACAGTAAAAAACAGTAAAATTAACTGTCAAATAGCTGCTTCTGTCTAGGTTTTTCTTTTTAATTTTTTTTCCCTGCATAGTTATATGTGTGTATCTTGATTTAAGCTGTTTTTTGCTCTGCTGCCACCTGCAGGTCCTCCTGTAGGGGATTACTAGCTTTGTCTTTCACCAAAGACCATAAGATGTTTTCTGATGGGTTTCTGTGCAGATGCAGCAGTTGGCTGTTAGTGTATCTTTGCTTTTTTCTTTCTTCTCTTCACTCTCTTTCTTTTCCTTTTCTTTGGTCCACTCCTTATCATTTCTTTTCGTACCCTTTTCCTCCCTCTTGTCAGGTCCAGCAGCAATATGATGTAAATTATGAACAAGCATTTAATTAATAGAATTAAATCAAATGATTATCAAGATACCTTATATTACATTATATTTATAAAGCTAATACCTTATATTCATGAATGTATTTTACAGGACAAGATTAAAAAAAACAAACATTAACATAACACACAGACAAGTTGTACGACCATCATATAAAAACAGGAAAATATAAAACATGGGCAACACATCAGACAAAAAACAAATTAAGAAGTGATTAAGAAAATATCCGAACATTTTAGAGTATTTATGAAAACCATCAGTACTATTTGTGGGTACATTGTCGGTAAGTTTTAACCATTGCTTTAGACTGTTTTAAAATGTTGTATAGTTATTGATTTCTCTGATAGTTGCAGGTACTTTACTCCAGGAACGTGTGCCTCTGAATGACGTGGCCGTGTCACAGATTTTTGTTTTTCATTTGGGGATGTTAGAATCTCCTCTATGATGCTCTGGTAATTCAGCTATTGTTCCTCTCATGAATATGGGTGTTAAATGGCGGCGTTGGTCCATTAAAAACTTTACAGATGAGGCATGTATCTAAAAATATCTGATAGCTGTCAAACTGAGAATTTTGTGTTATTCAATAATGTCACAGTAGTGATAATGATGGGTTTTCTGTCCATGATTTTTATTGTTTCTTCAAAGAGAGGCCTGATGGGTTGTAACATGCTAACAGTTGTATGCAGGTTGTATCACAGTATCACGGCATGCGTGTAAACCTTGGCTGACTCTGTGGTGAGAGACGGTGATAAAAGTCAGATAAATTATACGTCATTGTTTTTGTGACTTTTCTTTAACTGTTACACAAGAGTCAAATTCTACTCAGATGAAATGTCCCACCACCACTTCTATGCTCTCTCCGTTCACCATTACACATGTTTGGACGCCCTCTGCTGGCTCGCGAGAGAAAAACATTGACAGTCTTCATATTCAGACATAATCCAGGTTCTTCAAACCACTGAGATTAAGGTACTAGTTTGTACAGACACGTCTTTTCTTCAGGTCCTTTCCCAGTTTTACCTGAACTACATTATTTCTGTGATCACAGATCCACTTTATCAGGTCACCTACTGGGTTGGACCCCCTTTTTCCTCCAGAACTGCCTGGAAGCAGCATCAGAACCATGTCCATGAAGGGATGGACATGGTCAGCAACAATACCCAGGTAGGCTGTGGTGGTTAAACCCCCACGTTGGTTCGAAGGGGCCCCCCACACCGTTACACCAGCAGCAGCCAGAACCCCCTCCAAAAATAGAAAGATGACATGGTCCCTTCCCCCACTTCAACAGCAGGGTAGGTTTAACACTGCCAACAGTATCAAAATGCTCCAAGGCCCCACCAGACATTCACTCAGCCATGCTGAGGACATCAAGTCATTATTTGAGCTCTTCATAAAACCATCGACTGAAAATATTGTTCTTGGGATGAAAGATTTACAGCCACTAGTGATTTGGACAGTTGGAAAGACTTGGATGTAGCTGACGTGGAGGCCTCCACTGGATTGTGCATTTTTGGCAGGAGTTTGCTCATCAAAAGGTGAAGCCACACTTCCAGTCCCCATGTCTACGAAGATTTGGATACGCTCACTCTTAAACTGAAAATCTAACCTGATGGTGACGCTGCAGGAAAGGTCATATCACCAAAACCAATAGGACTTTTATCATTAATGTTGTTTGTAAATGTGAGAAAATTTGGATGAAAACTATTCAAGATAAACTATTTAAAGTTTGGCCTGATGGTGGCGCTAGCGGGCAGGTCAAGTTTAATTATCAAGAGATTATTTATGTACTCAACAAATAAACAGAGTACCTGACACAAAACCTTGGAAAACAATCTCTTGCTTATCATTTTCCAAAGGAAAATACCTCTGAGGTCTGATTGACCCCAATATGATAATAAAATTAAAGGTGAAACTAACCTGCACCAGCTTACAGTAGCATTAGCAGCGTGTTTGCAGTTTATGATCAATATCTTTATTGGAATGTCAACTTGTAAAATCTAAAGCAACTTATCAGCAGCTACCTTTCCTCTCTCCGAACCCAACATGTTGTAACCTGATTTACATCATCTGGGTGCGTTCAACAAGTACACGCGGGGGCGTTCCCTTTCCTCACGCACTCCATCTGAGTAAGGCGACAGTTATAGGTGATTTCGTCTGGTTAGAGAATAGTAGGAGCCAATCACTAATCGCGGGTGGGACTTTTGAAGGATGGGCGGCGTTTTGGCCGGAGGTTTTCTTTGCACATTCGACAAAAGTCGTTCACAGACTGTACACCGCTCGTACTAGCTGTCGCCGCCGCCGCCATGTTGTTTGACTGAAGCTTTTTGAGCTTGATAACATGTTTTGATAACTCGATCCTCTATGCGTGGTGGCTCTGGTGTCGCTCTGAGTTGCGTCACGGGTTGCGTCATTCGGTTCAACGTGAGTGGCTGAAGTAGCGTGTCAGTCAAGATGACGGACAGATCTTCTATCCAATCACATGCAAGAGTTTTAGAAAAAAAAGACTAATTTGAAATGACATCGGGTTAACTCCCTCCCCAGATGGTATTGCAAATACCAGGTGGCGGGAGTCAGGTTAAACATGTTGCTGGTCGGACACCGAAATTTACCCGTCTATAAAAAGCTCAGCCTCTTTCCCGTCACGCTCTCGGCATGTTGCGTTCACGTGCAGAGCAGATGTCTGACAGCAGAGTTTCCTCGGGCTGTGTTGGAAAATTTTGATTTTTCCAATTCTGAATGGATTCTCCTATTAATTTCCAAAAACTGATCCATATATTCAAAGATCAATATTTACGATCAAGTCTGAAACCGTGTGATCGACCCTGATTTCCATCATCAGATTGGAATCAGTGCATTAAATCCAATGGGCCAATGTGTCGAAACTTTTGACTGAGAGCATCGATACAACTTAACAATAAATCGTTATTTGATTTTAATTGATTCAATTTAATTATTAAAGGAAACGCTTGTAATATCTGCTCTGACGAGGAAATTTGTGTCCACGTTACCACAAACTACAAATTCAACTGTTTCGTGAGAACTTGTTAGAAAATAACGTTGCGAGAAAAACAAAACCACGCACCATTTTTGGGACTTGTCAGTGTAGAAATTGCAAATTTGGAGCGAATGTTCAGCCGTTTAATGTTTTTAGAGCCCAGGAAGGACTTTTCTGATGCCGCTTTAACGAGTCAGCAGTAATCATATCAAAGCAATTACAGTTAAAGAGAAAAATACCTTTTCATTTATTCAAAACTGGAAAAACCAGAAGAACCAGGATGGATTGAGGAAAATAACTTTATAAAAATTTTCACAGATATACAGACAGTTGTGTTTTTGTATAAATAACAGATTCATATAATGGGAGAAATGGGAGTTTATGAGGAAATTTGACCTGATTCATAAATTTACGTTTGTTTGTAGCATGAAGGGAGCAAATAAAAATACCAGGAAATCACATTAGAAATTCCCTCAGAGGACGTCAGCGTACGCTTATAAAACCAGTAGAAATATTTACAATGTCATGCATGATTTTGGGCTGAAAAGCTCTGACTGCAGAGATCTGCCCCTCGTCGACACCTCCACCCACTCATGACGAAGTCACTCCTCTTCCTCGGATCTGGGAGGGATGTTCGCATCCTTGTCCAGGTCTAGACGGTTCCAAACTGAGCCAGATCGCTCAGCTCCACGTCACCGAAATCCTCCCAGGGGCAGATGACTGCAGAGTCTGCAGGCAGAGACACCAGACGTGAGCCACGTAACGACACACAAACGGAGTTTCAGACGCACGGTGAAAGTCCTACTCACCGTCAAACTCGTCCTGGTTGCTGTCCAGACTGTCAGGGAAGAGGAAGAGGTGTAAGCTGAGGGTTTACCGGGTCCATGTCACGTTTTAGAAGAGCAGAAATGATCAGTCTCACCTTTTCTGTCCAGGTTTGGGAGCTTTGCTCTTGAACTGTCTGCTGTCCTTCTGTTTGAACTCGGCAGGGACGGGCTTGCTGCCTTCGGCTGCTGATGCTGCGTCCATCTTAGAGACTCTGGATCCCAAGGAAGGAAATAAAAACTGTTCAGTAAGCCAATAAAAGTGGCTGCTTCATGGAGCTGTGCACATTTTAGTGTTTGTCTGTCTGCAAATATAGGCCTCACTTTTTTCCAGGCTGCACTTGTAAACGAGAGTTTCTACCTAATTCGTCTTTCCTGGTTAAATAAAGGTCAAATAAATGAACAAATATGTGCAGATATGATTAAATCCACATTAATTGTTTAAATTGTTCACTTTTTTTTCAAAGCTGAGACAGAAAACTTTGCAGAATTGACTACGAGTTATAATAATAATGACTAATGTGCGATGTATCGCTGCACATAAAGGTGAATCCTTTTTTAAATGTTAACAAAACTAAAAATGTCATCACTTTATTTATGAAGCACATTTAAGCCAGAACATGTCTCTAAATTGACACATATACAAAATACCCAGCAACAGAAATAAAATAAGATAAAATAAGAAAAACAAGTGTTGCTCTGTTTAACTGCTCCCATTAAAATAGTAAAACAAGTAATATATATATATATATATGAAACACACTAAAAATTGAATTAAATGAAATAGAATAAAAATTTTAAAAAGTCATGACAGTTTTAAATGATGTAATAATTCTCTGATCAACGTGGAAAAACTCACTTTTTGAGGATGTCAAAAATTTGTAGTTGCAAAGATGAAGCTGAAAAGCAGCTGCAAGACAAAGAAGAGTCTTCTTTCTTCTTGCAGAGTCTCTGTCTTCTTGCAGTCCGACCATCAGCACCTGTTTTTATACACCTGCATGGATCGCCCCCCTCCCACAGGACACGGGTTTAGCCTCATCGCTTATCAGTAATCCTCATTAGGGTCTGAAGTGGGACAGATTCCTGTGAATGAAAATGGCCGCGTTTCCCAGATTAGTTAAGACACTCTTAACGCTGAGGTCCTTCTTAAGTCACTTCTTAAAGGTGCCTTGTTTGGACGTTGCGTTTCCCAGATGCGCTCTTAACTCAGGAGCTTCTTTATTTTCAGGAGCGGCCAGACCCACTCTTTCGAACCTTCTTTAACGTTCCCCCCTGCTAAGGGAACAACAGGCCCATCTACTGGTCACTTTTGGAAACGACACTATTTCCCGTGAAAAAAAAGTAGAAAATGGAAATTATTAAAAATGGACCTATTCACGGATCAGTTGTTGTATTTTGAGTCATGTTTTCTCACTCATGTCATAATGTCAATCATCTATGATGGAAGAAAACTGTAGTTACCGAGTGAATGACAGAAAATATTGTGGTTAAGTTTAATCATTATGGCAAGATAGGCCTGTGGGTATCAACCACAGAAACAAAAACATTGCGGTAGGAATTGTACGCAAATTATACGCAATCTATGAGGACTCACGTCATATTTACGCATTTGTCAGCTGTTCATGATGAGATGCACCTGCTTCGCTCAATAAAAGCATGGCCATTTACGCATACCCGTATCAGACATCATGGCTGCTTTACAGCAAATTTTGGTAGCAAACCAACAGCGTCGCCGTAGACGGAGTGACACTGTGTATGTACATGCTTTCATGCGCCAGCATTTCAGTCCTCTAGATGTGCTGTCATCGCGCTATTCAGATGCGTTACAGGCTACCGCGCGACGAAATCGAGCGGATCATTCAAATAGTTGCTCCACACATCAGGAGGCCCACAAGGTGCAACTTTGCTCTGAGCCCAGAGGTGCAGTGCCTGGCTGCGTTGCGTTTCTACGCGGTGGGGAGCTTTCTGGAGGTAGTGGGGGATGGAACCGGACTCAGCAAGGCGTCGGTGTCAGTCGCGCACACTGCAAGGGCTGGATGGGGACATTTTCAGCGCTATTGATTGCCATGCCCTGGCCTTTGCTTCTATGTCTTTTTTCCCCTTTGTCCCTCCAAAGAGAATGCTTTTTTTTACCTGCCACTTCTTCAATCAGAATCGCCATCTCCTCTGGCGTGAAGGCCGGAGAGCGCTTCATCCTCTTGGCGGGGTTCCCTTCAGCCATTACGTCAACAAATAGCGTCAGAATGACCATTATTTATAGGGCATCTGTAAATTTCCAATCGCCTACACCTGTTTAGCACAATTTGGCCAATTACACAATATACAATGAGCTTTTCAATGAATATTTGCAATCACTGGTAATCACATGCATATTTTTAACAGTTTGTCTTCTTGCACAAACACATAAACGTATAAATGGGCTCAATATCAGCGTCGGAAAATAACCTCCACACTAAATGAATGGTGTCGATCGGTATACCTGACCTCGATTGCTTTTTTTTCAGCACCCCCGGAAGTGGATAGCTTCTGTTAGGACCTTCTTAAGATGTAGCGTAGCCAAGACGTTTCTCAGGAAATAAGAACGCGCGAAAGAAGCAATCTGGGAAACGGGCGTATCTTTGCGATCCTTTGTTGGGAAGAGCTTCCTTGAGGCCTTCTTTAATCCAAAGAAGAATCTTAACTGGGAAACGCGGCCAATGTCTGCATTCAAAATATTGAGATTGAAAACGTAATCCGTTTCTTTACGTTTCTTTTAAGAGTTGCCTTAAAAATGGAAACAATCTTCACTGACAAATTCAAGACGTTCCAAAAATCATAAATCATAAAATCAGCCTGGTTTGCGTTGGTGTTGTTTATTTATTTATTTTTCTACCTATATAAGCCAATTAAACGACTAAAGCGACGTGATGCAACAGCTTGTCTGTTCAGGGATAAAATGCTGACTCAGATGGATCATAAGAGCTTTGCATAACCACGAACGTGCTGGAATCTGCAGGAGGGTGATTCAGCCTTTCCGCCTTTCAGAAGTGTGTGTCTGTTTGTTTGTGTGCATAACACCCCCGGTTTTTATGCTTCAGCAGAAGTGGGGATGTTGCTTCGTCCGTTTAGCTTTGCAGAGGGTCAGCAGCAGCATCAGGACACAATGACGCAGCAAAATCAGCTTCAAGTTGGGTCCTGCTGCAGGAAAAACTCATGACTGCTGCAGGAGTTTTTGTGTTCTCAGGAAAAACATGTTTTGGATCATATATCTGGAGTGGAATGGATAATAAACAGAAGCTATCAAAGAAAAAAACAAGCTTCTGCAACCTGAAAATGTAGACAATGTGTTTTTATGACTTATATTCAGAAAGTAAATGGAGTTTTTATTCAGAAATACTTGCATGCAGTTGCCTCCCACTTCAATTTCTACTTTATAAGTGTGGAGACAACAGTCTGGCCTTATAAATGATGCTTTTTCTCTTATCAGCAGGTCATTTTTTAACTTTATCCACTACAAAAATGATATTTTGGATCAACTTTTTAAAAAAATTGCTGTAATTTTGTTACAACTAAATTCATTAGTTTTTATCAAACTGAATTTATGATTTGGTTGAAACCATAAATTTTGATTTACTGGAATATCTTTTACCTTAAAACAAAGAAAATGCTTTGATACAAAATAAAAATATAAATCATGTCAAAGAAGCTATTTTTCACTTTGTTACAACTTATTTTTTCATCTTGGAACAAACTAAACAAACTGCTGTAATTCTGTAATTCTGCTTTTTCCCCCTAATTTTTCTCAAAGTAAATTTCTGATTCAGGACAAGGTATAAACATTTTTACCATAACTGAAATTTATTGGATAACAATCATAAAAGGTTCAATTCCAGCTAAATTTGCATTTCCCATGAGCCTTTGTGGTCTGGATATGCTGAGTTTTGAAAATAGCTCCGCCCCCTTTTGTTGTTCATGCACTATGAAGCTGAAACAACTTTAAAAATGTACTTTGAGTGAAAGTAAAAATTTATTTGGTTTTAAAAAAGTGTGATTCTTAAGTTGATTAACTCAAAAGCATTAGATTTATTCACCAAACCGAAATAATTTAGTTACAGTAGATTAATGGAAATAAGCCTAGATACTCTTTTTACAGTGTAGGGGCAATTCTAAATGCCCCCCCAACTCTTTAAGAACATGATCTGATTGATCGATGATATTTCTCAGCTTTCTGGAGCCGTCACAGGTCTGGACTACGAGTTTTTACCTTCTCGTAGGATAAATTCAGTTTCAAAATACAAACCTAACGGATTTTAAAAGTGTCTTTTTTCCTGTTTCAAAAGAAATTTTATACAATACAATAATTTGTAATACATGTCTGTGTTCTGCTCTGTGGTTGGATGGATGCAGATTGCAGAGATTTGTTGTTCAGTTCTAATATTATGAAGGCAGCTATGGTAACCACTTTAAATCCAGTGAAAATTTGCCTGCGGGGGCAATAAGGTGTCTTGCATCGCATTGCATCACATCATATTCAGTGGGCAATATTTTATCATATGCAATATACTGTATCGTCAAAGAAATTCCCCACAATAACTATGTGAATTTATCGTTTTTATCGTGAGATGACAGTTTATCAGGTTGTGTTTGCAGTTGCACTACTTTGGTTCTTTTAATCAGCCATGTTAGTTTGAATAAATGTGGAATTTGGTCTCATATTTCCGACCTGTTTGATCGGTGTCACTATATTTTTGCAATACAGGTGCAATACTTGAGTTAAATTGATATAGTTTAGTGGCTTCTCGTATTTTCTGGGGCTTTTAAGACAGAATTTAGTGACAGATTTATAATACAAAATATTTTGGTGATAGTTTTTATCGTCACTTATCGTTACCGTGATAAATAAGAGAAATTATCGTGATACATTTTTTAGTCCATATCGCCCATCCCTCCTCCCAGTACCCTGAGGTGGACGTGTACCCCTGTTTACGAACCGCCTGTTTGGGGTATCATCCCACCCCAGCTGCAGTCTTACCAGTTAGAGGGCCAGTTTGGACTGGTTTCAAGCTCAGCACTGGCAGGGATTGGCTGAGAGGAGTGTGGTACAAAACCTCGAGTAGAGTAACAACACTAATTATGTTAAAATATTATAACACAACTTCTGCAGATTCATTCAACCTGTTTTGCTGCTGCAGCATAATAAATGACATGAGAGACAACTGGATTTACATCTTACTGATGGTTTTATTTGTCCAACAGTAGCCCGGTTAGGACAAATATTCAGGTCTACTCGTGTTTTTAGACTAAAACTACTCATGTTTAGTTTGAGGCAACTTATATTAACAAGTTTCCTCAACTTAAAATTGTGAGTAAATCTGAATAGTTCTCTGCAGTTTGTCCAACTTGATATTTTGATTTTGAAATATTAAATATTACCTGCCATGTTCCACAAAGTGAAAGTAAATGTGAATCCCGAAGATTAAGATGTTCCCTGCGTGTTTATTCCAGTCTCAGATGGAAAGAGACATTAATTTAATTAGCAGAGGGCAAGAATGAGTTTTTTTTTGGTGAGAGAATTAGATATTAGTTAAGTAATTCATATTTCACTGCCATTAAATTGAGCTTTTTCTGTTGTAGGCGACCAGATGAGCCACCTCACACCCCAACGAAGAGTTTTATCCTCACAGATGTGAAAAACCACAAGAAACCAAACAGAAATGAGGAAAAATAACTTTATAAAAATGCTGGATGACGTATAAACAGACGTTTACATCACTGATATGTGAAATTTACAGAATTACAGATGTTTGAATGGAGGTCTGATCGGATGGAGACCGAATGAAGGGAAAGGTGGTTCTGTAGTAAAAAGGTGAAATATGATGTAGTAGAAAACAACTTGTGAAGATCGTGTCTATAATGCATCATAAGTACACTCATAAGACATCATAATGCACCTATAAGGCTTCACAAAATGAATATTTGTAAACATTTACAACTTTATAAATGCATTTTCATGTTTCATGACTTAACAGATTTCACATTGCCGACATCTTCGTTCAAAGTGTTTGCATAGATTTTT
Source organism: Atherinomorus stipes (assembly GCA_023101725.1). Classification (NCBI taxonomy): domain Eukaryota; kingdom Metazoa; phylum Chordata; class Actinopteri; order Atheriniformes; family Atherinidae; genus Atherinomorus; species Atherinomorus stipes. The sequence continues at coordinate 60,902 of JALJCO010002756.1, forward strand.
CCTCTGAGGTCTGGAGGGGCTGGTTTTAAAAAAAAAAGCTGCAGACTTCTGCAACCACATGATGAAATCACTCCTCTTCCTCAGCAGGTGGAGGCATAGAAAGGTGGGGCGCCCCCCGTCCTTCATCAGGTCTAGATGATGCCATACTCGGCCAGCTTGCCCAGCTCTGCATCGCCGAACTCCTCCCAGGGGCAGATCACCTCAGCGTCTGCAGGCGGAGGAGACAAACGTGAGCAACATGTCCGAACGGAGGACACTCTGATTCTGACTGCACGTGAAGTTCGTACTCACCGTCAAAGTCCCCGACCTCAGACAGGCTGTTGCCGGAGCAGCCGGAGGGAAAAAAAGGGAATAAAGTCAGATATTTAGCGGGAGGTGTGGGGAGGATGTGATCGCGAGAGGCCGTAAACGACCCGTCTCACCTTCGCTGTCCAGGTTTGGGAGCTTTGCTCTTGAAGCGTCTGACCTCCTGCTGGGTCAGCTCAGGGGCAATGGGCTTGGTGCCTTCGGCTGATGATGATGATGTGTCCATTTCACAGACTTTGAATCACAAAAAAAGAGAAAAGATTAGACTTTTTTCTTTTAATGACCATCTAAAGAGAAGCTTTTTCACTCGATAGCTTCATTTTGTGTTGTTGTTACCTCAGAGATCTGATTTCTTAGGAAAATATTCAACATATTTAGCTGCTGGCTTGTAAATTTCACAAATGAATTAAAACCAATTATTTTCACAGAATATTAAAGCTTCAAACACGTGATTAAAGTAAAAAACCTGAGCTAATGCAGGTTTTAGAGGTTTCCCTGCTGCAGCACACCTGATTCACATCAGCAGACTTGCAGAGCTTGATGTCTGCACAAGTCTGAGTCTGAGTCAGGTGTGTTTCAGCAGGGAAACCTCTAAAACCTGCAGGACATCAGCTCTGAAGGACCAAGACTGAGGATCCCAGAGCTAGAGGATAAAATCCAGACAGGTATGCTGAGATATCGTGTACATATCAGCCAATAGTAGCTTCAAATGAATCTACTTTAACTCTAAGAAGCGTGTCATATAACGGAAACTAAAACGATGAAATGTGCACAAAGTTGTGCAATACAGACTGGAGGTGTTATCTCTGCAAAAACATGCAGAAACTCCACCAATCATAATCTATTTTTACATGTTTTGTAAGAAAACAGTGCAAATTCTCCAAATGAAAAACATTCAGTCTGGTCTGAAGATGTACTCACTTGTTTGTCTGGAAGACTGGATGTCAAACAGATGTCTCTTTGCAGAGAGGAAGCCAAAAAGTTGCAAGCTGCAAGACAAAGAAGGAGTCTTCTTTCTTCTCGCAGTGTCTCTTTCTTCTCGAAGTCTCTTCATCTCAACACCTGCTTTTATACACCTGCACGGATCATCCTCGTCCCACAGACGCATGCGGGATCATAGCTTATGGTAAGCCGCTTTAGGGTCTTAATGGGGACAGATTTTTGTGAATGGACATTCATGTATCTGGAATATTCTGATTTATTAATGATTTTTGCTATTTTTTATTCTAGAACAACTATAATAACTACAGAATCTAATTTCCTCTATAACTGAAACCTGACTGGAAAAATTAACTCAACACAATCTGAAAAACACTTCTTTTTTATTTAAAGGGATGTTTGTGTTATTTTCTCTAAAAGTTTTTTACCGTTATTGTTATTATTTGTGTCGTACATTTAATAAAACAAACCCAGACGACACATGTTGTGTGTTCAGGGATAAAATGGTGACTCATGAGGATGATCAGAGTCTTGCATAAGAAGGAACGTGTTCAGACCTGCAGGGGGTGAATCAGCCTTTCCATCCTCCCAAAGCCGGGTGTGTGTGTGTGTGCATAACACCCCCATTTCTATGTTTCAGCGGAAGTGGGGGTGTTACAGCATCTGATCTCCTTTCCGACAGCCACGCTCAACTCCAACGTGACAACGATGCAACTCTGAGAATAAAACGTAGACTGCAAGTTATGGAAAACTGATTCGTGTACGATTCACTGCAAAAACTCAAATCTTACCAAGTTTATTTTTCTCATTTCTGGACAAAATATCTCATCACACTCAAAATAAGACAAACTTACCTAAAGAGGAACATTTCAGTGAGATGTAGGAACTTGTTTTAAGTAGCGATAGACTCACGTGGCCGATAACCGATACCGATACCGATGTTAAAGCCGAAAAAAATAAGCAGTCACTGCAAATAGTAGTTTTTAAATCCGTTTCTAACACTTTGAAAAGTAGGGATGGGAAAAATACTGATACACTGAAATATTACGATATGTTCATATGCCAATATCAAATCGATATTTAAAAACGCAGTATTGAGCTAATTTACTTCCAAAATCTCACAAATTTTTATTGTTCTTTTACAAAATCTCACAATATTTCATGAATTCATAACAGAAAGCTGAAATATCACAATATTTCATTGGTAAAATAGATCGATAGTGCAGTTTTAAATGTAAATGTGATATCAGCATATGAAAATATCACGAAATGTTCGCGAATTCTCGCGAGATTTTGTAGCAGAACGATGAAATATCACGAGATTTCATTAGTAAAATAGACCAATACTGCGTTTTTAATTGTCAATATGATATTAGCATATAAAAATATCGCAATATTTCAGTGTATCAATATTTTCTCACACCCCTAGTCTTTAGAAGTTTTAAAGTCTGCCAAAACAAAGTTTTTGAAGAAGAAGGAGAATTTTTTTTTTGCTTTTTTTTTTTTAGACTTTAGAAACAGCGGCCTGATCGGTTAAATATCGGTTAAATGTTGGTGGGGTGGCCGATGTCCGATGCTCAGTTTTAAGGCCAATATAGGCCGAAACCAATTGGGAGCTGATTATATCGTGCATCCCTACTCTGAAATGTCACGAAATTTTCATATCCCGATATCATATAGATATTAAAAATGCGGTATTGATCTATTTTACCGCCGAAATCTCATCTGATTAAGGAGTAAATTAATCATTGTAAATAAAAAGCTGTGATAAACACATGCATTGGGCCATTTTGAAACAACACTATAGGTGTTGCATGTCTCAAAGAGTCAAAGCTTATTAAAATGTCAGTGTTGATTTACTTTTTTTCCAAAAATCTTTTTTTTTGGGGGGGAGTGTCAAACTTAAATGCTCCATTTTAGTCTATATTAATAAGTTGGTTGTGAAAAAAGTTCCCATTTTTCTCCCTCAGAGGGCAAAATGTTTTTCTTCAATTGTGTAATAATAACATGACGTTACGTCTATTTCTAGAAACATATATATATATATAAATATATATATATATATATACTGTATATACTGTATATATGTCGTCCTCAAAATTATTCATACCCTCAAATTAAAGAAGGAAAAAAATCACCTGTCAGTGAAATAAGATGAAATTATCAAGCAATAACTAAAATTTCTATGAAAATCAACACTGATTTTGATTTTGAGTTTAACTGAAATATTAAAAACAAACAAACAAAAAATAAAACAAGTAAACAAGCATGATGAGGCTCCGAAACTAAAATTTTGAGACACTCACTTTGAGAAAATCACTGCAATCAGGTGTTTTCTCTAATGTTCAAAAAGGCGTCTGCACCTGTTGACAGGTAATTTAGTCCACTGTTCGTGGGAAAGGTGCTCTAATGTGTCTGGGATAGTTTTGCTTGTTTGTTTTTTTATTATTATTATTGTCAACCATAATTCAAAATCAATGTTTTATTTCATTAAGTTATAATTTTCTGAATTTTTATTTATTATAAGTTTCTTTGGTTTCTTGTTATTTGAAGTGAATTTAGCCTTTTTTTTAATTGGAGTGTATGAATAAATTTTTAAGGGACGATATATATATGAGAACATATGTATATAATGATTTCCTCAGCAGTGTGAAAAGTTATGTTGATATTTATACATTATTACAATTCTCTTCCAGACCTCCTCATGGAGCTGTGGTTCTTCTATCAGCTCAGATCTGGAGGCTCATGATCACAGAAAGAAGATGCAGTCCACAATAAAACCTCATGCAAGTAATGTGGAAATGAGAAAAGAAAACAATAAAGAACAGTCTTATTCATTTCCCACATTACTTTGTAGGAGGTTTTATTTTGGACAATTGTGCTTTGTGCTCAGCACCTTGAATTTCACACACAGCAACATGATTTTTTTTTTTTTTTTTTGGCAAACAACCATCTACCCTGAGTCAGTTTTTGCCCTCCAGTGTAAAGAATGTGGACGTCCCTGCTCTACGGTTCCCATGTGTAAATAGTTTTTACACATGTTCCTTTTTAATTTCTTCTTCTTTTGCACCTCGCTGTGTTTTATGTAGAGCACTTTGATGTTGGATTTGTAGTTTTTAGGGGATAATGTGGTGGAGCCAGTTCTTAAACCCTGTCTCTGTTTGTTGCAACCAGCTGCTCAGTTAGCTGCATCCAATGAGCTCAGCAACATCATATAATTCATCCCAGCATTGAAATAAAATGTAATTAATTAAAAATGATCCATGTTAGTTGCAACTGGATTCGCCGTTTATGTCGTGACTAGTTTCATTATCATTTTTATTCATAACAAGGCCATGAGTTGATTATTAGTTTTCCAAATGACCATGAGTGTTTTCTTTCTATGTCACATGGGCTCCGTGGAAAAGTCTGTAAATGACTCGGTGAACCACTAAATCACTGATCAGTGATTCTTCTGAATCCTCTGGAAAAATAAGCCTCAGAATAAAGTTTTACCTTTTAATAACAGTTGAAATGTAACTTAGCATAAAGATGGAGACGTGATATGAAAAGAAATCATTTTCATGCACAACAACTGATGAAAGTTCAACCATTTTTATTGTCATTCATGGACAGTTTTATAAAACTTTATAAAATTTAACGTGGTTGCATTTTACAAATGTGCCTGTGATGCATCACTGATGTATTTTACATCATAATCTGCTTCGTTTAGTTGTGGAAGAGGCTGGTTAGACAAAAAAAAGATAGCATAGACAACACATTTATTTATCAGGACGTAAGTGACAATGAAGACCTAACCCCCCCCGTCATCCATCGGCTCTAGGCGGTTCCAAACTGGGCCACATCGTTCAGCTCTATGTCCTCAAACTCCTCCCAGGGGCAGACCACGGCAGACTCTGCAGGCAGAGGAAGCAAACGTTAGCAACACCAGCTGCAACCTGCAGGCGTTTAAGCCTGAAGGTGGAGTCCGTACTCACCATCAAGCCCCTCCATCCCTGCCTCACCGGTGCTCACACTGTTTCAGAATAAACCCAGAGGTCAGACATTGTTCTGTGCAGCTGTTTGGTGGATGTGTGGAGATAAAAAAAAAGCTCCTTCTCACCCCTTCTGTCCACGTTTTGGGGCTTTGCTCTTGAACTGCCTGCTCTCCTTCTGCTGGAGCTCGGGGGGAGCTGGCTTGGCGCCCTCGGATGATGTTGTCGTATTCATCTCTGAGACTTTGGACCACAAAGGAAGAAAACACGGTTTTGGTTAAACATTTTTCTCGCATGTTGCATGAAGTGCATAGATGCTTATGGAAATAAAACCAGATAAGCTCAGAGTCTCAGAGAGGATTCAACCATTTTAGCTGCAGAACGGGTCAAATTTGACGTGTCTGCACTTTTAACTGTCTGGTTATTATGTGATGTTATTAAACATTAATTTATATGGTCCTATAAAATGTTAAAGTCAGTGAAAAACTGCATTATCTGCTAAAACTATAGAGGAAAGATTACATTATCTAAAGAGAAGTTAAAGTCACAATACACTAAAAAAAAATCAGATTGACAGCTCGAAGTATAAATGACATGCAAGTGAATGAATCGGAAGAAATCTACTTGGAATTAAAAGCATAAAATAGACAATAATCAGTTAAAGTTTGCATATTTCACACTGCATGCAGCCGGTTTTAGATGTTGAAAATAACATCAGTGCATTAATATCAAGCATTATGTTGCATTTTTATCACTTTTTATAGCTTATTTAATCTGAACTGCACCTTTAACGAGTTAATTATTCATCTAAATATGATAACCCGTCAGATTTAAATACTAAAATATATTTTAGATGATAAGTCTGTGTAAAAGATGTAAAAGTGAAACGTGTTTCCATCAAACTTACTTGTTTGTCTGTGAGACGGATTGTCTGGGAAATTTCTCCTGGTAAGGAAGAAAACAAAAAGCAGCTGCAAGACAAAGAAGGATTCTTCTTTCTTCTCGCAGTCTCTCTTTTCCGTCTCAGCTTCTCATCACCTGCTTTTATACACCTGCATGGATCAGGCCTGAGACGGCTTTAAGCCCCTGCTTTATGAGTAATCCTCATTAGGTCCAGATAACTGGAAGATTCTCAGCAGGACAGACGTTAATAATGACAATATCTGCATTTAAATGATTAATAGGCAAGATTTTATTTGAGTATTTGACTTTGATTTATTAATTTGTTTAAATAATATTTATAATTTCATCTTTAGAAGAAGCTGAGTGGTGAAAAGAATCCACCATCCACTTAAAAAATAAAAACCTCATCATGTTAGACAATAAATGCAGTTTCTTTTAAAATTTATTGCACTTCCATTAAAAAAAGAAAGAGAAAAGGCGAAATGAGTGAAAGACGTCAGCAGTGATGTACGGGCTGCAGCAGCTGGTCTGAGCTGAGATAGTCGTATGAGTCATGGGGATAATATCAGCTTACATAACAAGGACTGTCTACAAATCTGCAGGGGTTTTTAGAAGTGTGTGTGTTGGGAAGGTGAGTGTTTCCATCACTTTTTAAATGTATTTTAAAAAACACAAAAATAATTGAGCTCAGAAACAGAAATGTTGGTTATTTTTGCATAAAACATTCACCTCCTCCTCATCAGTCATGTTTATGCACAAATTTGTGTTTATTCTGTAGTTAATAATGTTAAAATTAGAAATGCACTGATCCAGTCTGATACCGATACCCGGGCTGAGCGTATCGGCTGATACCTGATACTTCTGGATGAATGAACCGTTTACCGTACCATGTAAGTGAAGGCCTCAGGCTTCACATAAACATTTAGCCTTAAAAAAAAAGGTAACAAATTAACACAGATATTAATGTACTTTATATTATTTAACAAATATCAAAGTGTACATTAGAGGCAAACAGAAATAAATCACAGTTCTTTGCTCTGTGTGATGATGTAATCAGTGGTGCAAACATAGAAGTCCCAGCTGGCAGTCGACCGAATTTAAATATTTAAATGTGGTTGAAATGGTGAAATTAACTCACCACAGATTCAACTTTGAAATATCATCAGTTTTTTTTTTTAGTTGTACGTCTCATCAAAATCATTTTTACAACCGTATCTTTAAGAAAAATTGCTACAGTTGAAAAATAACTTCATTCCAACATCCAAATAATATTGATTTAGAAAAAAAAACTAAAATCAATGTTGATTCAACGTTGGCAATTCACCCGGTGAGGAACACAACGTTGAAATGACGTTGCTATTTCAATGTTGATTAGATTTGCAAAATCGAAACAAAATCCTACGGTTATTAAACGTGACACAACGTTGACACACAACGTTAAAACGCCAGCTGGGAGTGAAGGGACTGGATGGGTGTAACTGTTCTGCTGTATATGATATAAATTTTAAAAAATGAAGAAGAGGAAATGAATGGATCGGAATGCTGGATCATCCCATAAATGATCCGGGTATCGGATCGCTGCATTGCAAGTTAAAACATGCTGTGATGTGGTGATCTGTGTTTGAGAATCATATTTACTGAGAAAATCTATCCTGGTGAATATCTTAGAGGAATTTTGGTCCCAGACATGAAGTTTGTGCAGAGGTAGACAATCCAGGTGCCAGAAAGTTAAAATCCTGCCATGTTTTTGGATCTGCCTGAACAGAACAGAACAGGTGTTTTCACGAACACGCTCATCTACCAGCAGAGGAGCCGTGCTGATTAAATTCAGCTGGTTTAGTTACTGGTTGGAACAACTGCTGGACAGGATTTTTACTTTCTGGACTCGTTATGTCCATTTGTGAGACTGAGACAAAGGGGGGTATTTCACAACCATCACAGAGCAGATTACGGCTATTATCGCTGACCGGCCGCTTTGTTAGATCCACCTGACCAGTTCCAGGTTGGTGTCTTGATTCTTTGCGGCCATTTATCATCTCATCATGCCTCACACATTTATTGTGACGGGAAGATTTAGGCATGAGGACACATTTACTATTCCGATATTTTGTAGGAGTTCCTGCATATAAATAGGGGATTATCACGCTTCCGCGTTTCGGTTTCCGGAAGTTGAAACATCTGAAGCTTCCTCTTCCGGGCCAGGAATGGCTCAATGTTGCTGCTCTGTTCCATTGTGTACATCTAATAAACAACGCCAGCCGTACCCAAGTTTTCATGGATTCCCGACTGAAAAGACACTAAGGAAGAAGTGGATGAAAGCGATTTGTCGGAGTGAAGGACCGAAATTTAAAATAAAACAAGGTTGCACGTATGTCTGTAGTCGGCACTTCAATGATGCAGACTACACTACAGCTAGCGTTAGCAAGCTCGCGTTAGCTGACGTTACCAACTTTTCGCTTGTGAAAACATACAAGCGTCTGAAAACTGGGTCTGTACCCCCCCGTTTCCAGTGGAACAACTGGGGACTGCCAAAAAAAGGAGACGCTTTCAGATGCTTGTGTGTTTTCAGCCGCACAAAGTTAGGCACATCATCGAGCTGGCTAATGCTAGCCTGCTAACACGACTGTGCAGACTGCCGGCTACAAACAAACGTGTGTCGTTTTATTATAAAGTTCGGTCCTTCACCGCGGCGAATCGATCGCTTTGATCCACTTCTTCCTTAGCATCATTTCAGTCTAGAGTGAAAACTTAAGTATGTTTGGAGTTTATCCGATTTAAACAGTATAACAGAGCAGGAACGGCTGTCGTTAACATGGCCCGGAAGAGGAAGTGTCAAAATACCGTGAACTTCCGGTAAGCGTGATAATCCCCTATTATGACGCTTTGATTTGATAAAACAGTTTCATCAGTAAATTCATGCAGCCACTTTATCAGCTTCAATTCCTCGTTAAATCAAGCTTTGGGCTAGCTATCCACAAGCCCGTTGCTGTTTTGTGGCCTCTCCGCTTTTATGCCAAATAGTTCAGAGTCTTACGCCATCTTGATTTCTGCTCTACAGTGTGGTCATCAGGGGGGTTGGTTCTGGGCTGTCCTGTTAGATCTGATGTCAACCAGATGCATGTCGGCTTTTCCTGGCTTACAGTTGAGAATAAGCTGCTTTTTAATACACTTATGCTGCTTAAGTCAGTCATGTGCAGTAATGTTCCAGCTTTTATGTCTTCACAAATTGTTTTTTGTAATTCTGTTCATGATCATGACACTAGAGGATCTAGAGATGGGTAGCTTGTTTTACCAGGCCCAGGAACCAAATGCTCTAAAGAGATTTTTTATATGTAGATTATTGACTGGAATAACCTGCCTCAAACCTTCTGCAGCATCCACAGCAAATTATCTTTCAAAAAGAATCTGAGGCTTCATCTGATGCCTTGAAGTGTTTTTGTTTTATTGGCAGTTTTATTTTATATATATTTTATGTGCATTCTCTTATAATTTATAAACTAATGTTGAGAAATGCAATTTGGGGATTTTGTATTTGTGACTGTTCTCAGGAAGACTAGCTGCTTGCCATGGCAACAGCTAATAGGGCTCCTTAATAAAATTACAATTACAAATTACAATACTGAATTTCCCTTCTGGGATGAATAAAGTATTTTTCATTTCATACAAACACAAATATTTATTCAACCAATCACATGTTGAGCCTCTACAGTTTCCAGAGAAGAGTCTGGACCAGAATGCAGCAGAAACCACACCAGGTGCCACTCCTGTCAGCTAAGAACAGGAAACTGAGGCTACAATTCACACAGACTCACCAGAACTGGACCATACTTGGATCAAGGCTTCAGGCTGCTGCTGGTGTAACGGTGTGGGGGAGGTTTTCTTGGCCCACTTTGGGCCCCTTAGTACCAACGTGGCGGTTTAACCACCACAGCCTACCTGAGTATTGTTCCTGACCATGTCCATCCCTTTATGACCACAGTGGAGCATCTTCTGATGCTACTTCCAGGCAGTTCTGGAGGAAAAAGGGGGTCCAACCCAGTAGAAGGTGACCTGATAAAGTGGATCTGTGATCACAGAAATAATGTAGTTCAGGTAAAACTGGGAAAGGACCTGAAGAAAAGACGTGTGTGTACAAACTAGTACCTTAATCTCAGTGGTTTGAAGAACCTGGATTATGTCTGAATATGAAACTGTCAATGTTTTTCTCTCGCGAGCCAGCAGAGGGCGTCCAAACATGTGTAATGGTGAACGGAGAGCATAGAAGTGGTGGTGGGACATTTCATCTGACTCTTGCTTAACATTTAAAGAAAAGTCACAAAAACAGTGACGTATAATTTATCTGACTTTTATCACCGTCTCTCACCACAGAGTCAGCCAAGGTTTACACGCATGCCGTGATACTGTGATACAACCTGCATACAACTGTTAGCATGTTACAACCCATCAGGCCTCTTTTTGAAGAAACAATAAAAATCATGGACAGAAAACCCATCATTATCACTACTGTGACATTATTAAATAACACAAAATTCTCAGTTTGACAGCTATCAGATATTTTTAGATACATGCCTCATCTGTAAAGTTTTTAATGGACCAACGCCGCCATTTAACACCCATATTCATGAGAGGAACAATAGCTGAATTACCAGAGCATCATAGAGATTCTAACATCCCCAAATGAAAAACAAAAATCTGTGACACGGCCACGTCATTCAGAGGCACACGTTCCTGGAGTAAAGTACCTGCAACTATCAGAGAAATTGATAACTATACAACATTTAAAAACAGTCTAAAGTAATGGTTAAAACTTACCGACAATGTACCCACAAATAGTACTGATGGTTTTCATAAATACTCTAAAATGTTCGGATATTTTCTTAATCACTTCTTAATTTGTTTTTGTCTGATGTGTTGCCCATGTTTTATATTTTCCTGTTTTATATGATGGTCGTACAACTTCTGTGTGTTATGTTAATGTTTCCATTTTTTTAATCTTGTCCTGTAAAATACATTCATGAATATAAGGTATTAGCTTTATAAATATAATGTAATATAAGGTATCTTGATAATCATTTGATTTAATTCTATTAATTAAATGCTTGTTCATAATTTTACATCATATTGCTGCTGGACCTGACAAGAGGGAGGAAAAGGGTACGAAAAGAAATGATAAGGAGTGGACCAAAGAAAAGGAAAAGAAAGAGAGTGAAGAGAAGAAAGAAAAAAGCAAAGATACACTAACAGCCAACTGCTGCATCTGCACAGAAACCCATCAGAAAACATCTTATGGTCTTTGGTGAAAGACAAAGCTAGTAATCCCCTACAGGAGGACCTGCAGGTGGCAGCAGAGCAAAAAACAGCTTAAATCAAGATACACACATATAACTATGCAGGGAAAAAAATTAAAAAGAAAAACCTGGACAGAAGCAGCTATTTGACAGTTAATTTTACTGTTTTTTTACTGTTCTAACAGCATCTACATGCCTGGAGACCAAAGATGGAAATGAGCCACCTGCTATAATCTTGTGTATTTACATGGAAATGTATATTAATATATACCAGGTCCCTATTTTAAATAAATAAATTGAAATTGAAAGAGGAAGTATGGCATTAAATACGTTTTAATATCAGATATTTGGCTTCAACAACACAATGAACTTGTATTAAAAAGCTTGTTTACCACATCACATTCTGGTTTTAATCTAATGTGACTGTAACAGAAACAAAGAAATGTTGTGATTCCCACATGAGACGCTCTCCCTCAGGACAAGACGGGACATGTCCTCATCAACCTGTCCTCCTCACACGAAGACCCACCGCCTGGTTGACAGTGGAGAGCACATCCAAGCTGCCGGATTACTGTCACCACATTAATCTGCTTCCATCTGGTCGGAGGTCTAGACGATCCCAAACTGAGCCAGATCGCTCAGCTCCATGTCCCCGAAGGCCTCCCAGGGACAGACCACCTCCGCATCTGCAGATGAAGCAACAGTTAAAGCTTCCTGCTGCTTCCAGATCGGCTATAATGTGGATTGATTGTTACCTCCGAGGCCTTCCATCCCGGGAACGTCATCTGAGCTGAGAGGAGAGCAGAATGAAAGTTCGTTTATTCATTTCATTCATTTATCAATCAAAAAGAAAATAAAAGCAATAGAAAGAGGATAGAAAGAAGCAAACTTATATTGTCTAGCCCTTGTTACAACAGATTAACTCAAATTAAACATGGTGCAATCATAGAACAGCATAAAATATACAATCCTTTCTCATCCAGTAACTCTTTAGTTTTATGTAGCAAAGCAATAATTGTTGACAGTTTCTTGGTGTGCATTTGTGATTTCCAGCTCAATTTGTCATCAACCATGACACCCTAAAATCTAGTTTCTCTAACTCTTTTAATCTCTACATCTGTAATGATTGGATCATTTACACTTATTTCTCTATTGCTAAATATCATAAAGTGTGTTTTTAATCAAAGTTAAGTGATCATTTATTAATATCAAGCCAAGTTTTTAAACCCTTAAATTCTTGTTTAACAATAATCAACACATTCTCAGTTTCTTTACCAGAGTAGAAAAAAGTCGTATCATCTGCAAATAATATGCAATTTAACAATTTGGATACACTGATAATGTCATTGATATAAAATATAAACAGTTTTGGTCCTAGGACAGACCCCTGGGGCACACCACAGGTTATATTTAGTAATCCAGATTTTACATCATTAATTTGTACAAACTGTTTTCTGTTTTCAGGATAAATTGATACCCGTTTAAATGCAACCCCTCTGACTCCGTATCTGCTCAGTGTTTTTTAAGAAGAATAGTTTGGTCACTGGTACCAAATGCTTTTTTGAAAAGTGAGTTTCAGCATTGATGACGGTCCCAGCCAGTTTTCCCGTGGACTCACCCCTTCTGTCCGGCTTTGGGAGCCTTGCTCTTGAACTGCCTGGTCTGCTTCTGCTTGAACTTGGGAGGAGCCGGCTTGTTGCCTTCAGGAGCTGTAGCTGCTGCTGCGTTCATGTCTGCAAACACCACACTTTCAGGTCAGAAGTTCTCCTCACGGGGCCCCCAGCATCCACGTTCCAGTTAGCACCTTCAGCTAATCCCCTTACCCTAACCACCTTACCTCTGAGCTTCTGCTCTGTAACTCATAATTACAGGATCGTGTCTAACTCCAGCTCTGACTTATGTTGCTTATGTGATGAGCTGAAGATGCTCTAATAATAAACGACCATGTGAAAGAGCAGTGAGGGTGGGGTGTTTCAGACTGGATGGTCTCTGACCTCAAACGGTTCACAGGACGACAGTTTTTACCATCATGAGGCAGAAACATGTTTATTTACTGCACAGCTGTTTGACCAGGACGACTGAGGCACCGGCGAGCATCATTTCTACAGATGCAGCGTCATGAAGGAACCAAACCAAGACTCAGAACAACAAAGAGATAAAAACTTAAGTTAAAAAAGAAACTAACAGGTGAGAGTTTATCACAGAAGTTAGAGGTGGATCTCTCACCCATAAACCTCTGGACTTTTTTTGGTGATAAGGTATTTAAGGGCACGGACATGGGTTTTCTCAAACGAACCAGACTTGAATGATCAGAATTCTCGCTGAATGGGTCCGACAACTCTTCTGAAACTTCTGAAACGTTTTGAGCACGAAACCAAAGCTCCAGTCCTTTCCCCATCCCGTCCTTTGCGTCTCACCTTTCGGGACTTTGCATCCTGCAACCGTTCCGCTCTGACAACTGTTCCGAATTTTTGGCACGGCCTCATGGTGGTTAAAATACGGATCTAATCCCTTTTCTAGACACAAGAACGTTTGAATCGTTACAAAAATGTCCATGTGACCTTGATATACACTCAAAAATAGAGGTACCAATTTGTACTTAAAAGGGTCCAAAGCTTGTTGCTGGGGGGGTTCCTTTCTGAAAGACATTTCTGTACCTTCATGGTCCATTTTTGTACCTTATCAAGCTGTATGAGTTCATAAAGTACAATTAAACCAATTAAAAATGATGAATAAAAGTCAATAAAATAGAGATTATGACAACAATCAAAGATGCTAATAATAAATGAATAATTATTAGATAAATATTAGACCAAACACATATATAATTATACATGTAATCATAACTATGATTATTATGAAAATCATACGATAATAACTATAATTATACTACTGTTTAGAAGTACTGCTATTTGTACAAGCTACACACATTTTTCAATGCTGCAGGTACCCTTAGGGTTGAAATGGTTCAAATTTGTACTTTGGACCCTTTTTCATAGTATATAGGTACTTCTGGCCTCATAAAGACCAATATTGTACTTTTGAGAGAACATCTGTAAAAAAATGTACCTACAGGTACAGAAATGTTCCTGAGTGTGTATAAGTCTCTTACGCCAACTCACACTTTGGTGCAACAAAATGAAGTAGATCTACATGTTTCATGTCTGTATGTCTAAAATGTCGTTATAAAACAGGGAGGTGACAATGATTTGTAGGTGCTGCTGTCATATAGAATAATCATATAATTAAAGTTATCCTCAAAATTATTCATACCCTCAAATTAAAGAAAAGGCTGAATTCACACTCGTTATTTAAATAACAAGAAACAAAAAAGTAATAAATACAAATTTACTAAATTATAATCTAGTGAAATAAAATATCTCTTTTTAATTGTGGATGAAAAGAATCATTTTAAAAAGAAACAAATTAACAAAACTGTCAACAGGTGCAGACGTCTGATTGGGCGTTGCAGAAAACACCTGATTACAGTGATTGTCTCAAAGTGTTGCTCAACAAAATATAGTTCAGGAGCCCCATCATGCTGGTTTTATTTTTTGTTTTTAAAATTTTCAGTTTTTAGTTTCAAGAAGATATGAATATTTTTATATTTTAATATAACAATATAATGGTCATTACATCTAATTGTACACTTGTTTCTGTCTTGACCCTCCAGGGTCCCTCAGAAATATTTACTCTTTCGATCTTTGGGAGCCAAATGGATCCTTGCAGAAAAGGTGGAACAAAAATGGTATGAGTAAATATTTTTCCAAGCTCAAAGCTTAATTTTTCAAAACTTTTCATCTATTTTTTGCTGTATTTCTCATAACAGTGCTCCATATTTTAACAACAAATTCAAACAAAATATACATAAACTGCAGAGTGGAAATATTAGAGGCAAAATTGTTAGAACCTTGTAGATAAGCCACATAATTTTCATTCTTTGAGCTGTACAGGTTTATACAAAAACCTCCCAGTGGTCTCACTGGGATTCTGCTCTAAACTGGGACTTGATAATTTAACTGTGGACTGTTACACTTTAGTAACTATTTATTACTAATTGTTATGATTTATGAGACACTTTCCACAGCAAGTTAAGCAGAAGTGTCACAAACTATGGAAACATCACATCAAACAAATCCACAGAAAATGATGATGAAGAGTTTTTCTTCACTAAATTCTAAAGCGACTTTCCAACATATACAAATACATATTTTATGCAACTGTAATAAATGATCCTGAGGAGGAAAAACCCAATAATCTGTGGAACATGTCTTTAAAAAACTAATTATTATCTTCAACCAAGTAAAAGAACAAAATTAAACTAAGAATTGTGAAAAATCCCTGCAGAGAAACGATGTGAGATCCTCACCTGCTCGTGTTTGATGGGCGTCGGTCGCAGAAGAAGACGTGTCACCTCTGCTGGTGGCAGCTTTTATACCTGCAGGTCATCCAGAAAACCGCTGCTGAGGAGGCTGGGATGGGATATTCTCAGGGATAATCTTCTGATCCTGAGATCATGCAGAGCAGCATCGCTGTTCTGCAGCATGTGCGGGAAACATCAGGTCCTTGCTGCATCTGAGAGTGAGGGACGTCACTGATGCAGAGAAGGAAAACCTGCGTACAGATCTGTGAATAACGCAGTTTGGAGAACGTGGAATATCAGAAAACGTGTCCTGCTGATGGGATGAGCTTTAATTCCACTGATCAGATCCAGTTTGTGAAATCTGGATCTGATAGCGAGCAATTAAAGCGGTCTGCTGTAGATTAAAGCACGTGGCACCCCCCCGTTCTCCTGGATTAGTGATCCTCACACCTAACAGGAAGAAGAAAAACAGATTGTTTTCCTTTTTAAAATGCGCCTGATGATTGTTCAGACAGAAAGAAAACTGTCAGTAATCTGTTTTCAGATATGAGAGTCAGGAAGCCGTCTGAGGACATCAGAGCTGCCGACTGCAGATCACAGAGGGAGAGGTTAAGTGTTGTGATTGGATTACACACCATGACCCGAATTATGAGCAGCAGAGGTTAATTTGAGCCGGGCGTCTCAGGGTTTGATAACAATAACATACACACACAATGATTTATATGCTTTAAAATTTGGTGTGTGTGTGTGTGGACGTGTTTATGCTACATTTTCCGTATTCTACCATCACCGTGAGGACGTCTTGCCTTCGTGGGGGACATTTTCCCCGTCCCCACGGATCCAAACCTCGTTTTGAGGATCAAGATTAGGTTTTAGAGATTAAAGCCTAATTTATAGTCGTCCGTAAAGCGCTCTACGTAGGCGACGGAGAGCCTCTTCGTCGTCTCCGGCTGCACAAAATATTTTTTAAGTGTCCGTCACTCCGTCAAGGGACGACAGAGACAGCAAGGGCTGTGATTGGTCTGCTACTACGTAAACACTAGCAGCGCCATTTTTAAACCAGCTAGACTACGAAGACGTAGATATGAGTCCAACTGAAGAACGTTTGGCTGAAGAAGTGAGGAAATACCAGAATCGCCCCATCGTCTGTATTTAGCATCAAAAGTATCTTTTTTATTCAGCTGCAGCAACAACAGTCTGTCTCTCTCGGACGCCGTCATATGAGGTCAGTCTTGTGTAGCGACCCCTAATTATCAGGCGGGAAATTGCACTGCGTATCCGGACATGATGGAGAACTATGAAGGCTGGAGGGGTCCTCGTCGTTACGCAGTCGGAGAAGTATACTGTAGCCTTAAGTTACAATTAGGTTTTGGTTAGGATTAGGGCAAAGGTTAGGTTTAGGCAATCAGTTATGGGCGTTAGGTTTAGGGTAGGGGGCGAGGGAATGCATTATGTCGATGGATGTAGCCAACGGGGATGGAAAACCAGACGTGTGTAAAATTAAAACTTTTATTCTACACCCCTCTAGATGTTTTGTGGGTGTATTTTTTTAATTATTGTTTATATCACCTATTGATGATATATCCGTTCCTCACTTTCATCTCTCAGCAGTGCCTCCCCGGACATTCCCGGACATTTCACATAAATAAACTTTTTGTTTATTTATAAAAAAAAAAAAAAAAAAAAAAAAAGTGAGCTTTTACAATACTGAATTTCCCTTCGGGGATGAATAAAGTATTTTTCATTTCATTTCATTTTCATTTCATTTTTCATTTCATTTCATTTCATTCCCACAACACCCATGACTCAACAATCATCACACTTTTCCAGAGCCAGTTTTGCTGCGAAGCAGACTAAAGGCCTTTACACACCGGGGCCGATGCGAATAAACGGCACGAAATTGCGAATAATTCGGAGGTGAAATATCGACGTCTTTGTCTATACACACCTAGTCCGACGCGAAATTACGATGATGCTATAGAACAAACTCGCATCCGTTATTCCAGAGGAAACGTGTGCACATGCAGCAGTGACGGAGGGAGGGGCGGCTGCAGGGAAACTTCTGGATGCTGAAAACAGCTGATCTCACCGTGGAGATGCCAAATGGGGATTTTAAATACAACACCTGTAGCTAATAACCTCGAATGGCTACAACGTTGTAGGGGAAAACACTGCTACTTCAGCTGTGACACCCCCCCACAGCCCCGTTTGCCAAATAAGAGTGCTGCCTGCAACACGAAGGTGATAACACCTGAGCCATAATGATGCAGTAACAGTGACCAAGTAACACCTCTCTCTTTTTCCTTCTCTTTTTGCTTGCGACCAGCTCTGTGACGTCAGAGCGCCTTCTCTGATTGGTGGATTGTGTATCTGTCGGATGCGAATATTAAGAAAATTGACCTCAGTTTGAAAAAATAAACGTCGCAAAATCGCAAGACGGAATTTTGTCACTGATGTGAACGCTCCCGTTGACTTGATATTAATTTGATTAAAGCTTTTGCCGTGCGAATCTTTCGGACGAAATATTCGGAGTAGGTGTGTAAAGGCCTTAAGGGCCGCTTAAGGCCCTGAACCACTAGGGGGCCCCCATTAGGAAGTCTAAGTAGTTTGTCTATATGGGCGCTTTCGGACAGTAGGAACCTTTTCGGGAACCAGGCCGTTTTTTTTGCACATTTGGACACATAGGAACTAGGGACCCTCAGTTCCTAGAACCTTTTTCGCTCCTACTCCGAGGCAGGGTGTTTTCAGGGTTCCATAGGAACTGAAATACGTAGATGTTTGCTGATTGGTCGAACTGGTAAGCCCCGCCCCTTGCTTGATCTCTGCTTCTTCCGGCCCTGTTGTATTTAAAAAGTCCCACAGCTCTTTACCTGTTTACACTGCAAAAACTCAAATCTTAGCAAGTATATTTTTCTCATTTCTAGACTAAATATCTCATCACACTCAAAATAAGACAAAATTACTTAAAGGTACAGTATGTAAGAACTACTGACATCTAGTGGTAAAGATGGGTATTTGTAAGAAAAGATGTTTTCTTTCAAATGACTTCATATTCCAAGCACTGTTGTGAATGTATGGTGGCCATTAGTGGCCAAAATTCTACCAGACATAAAGATGTTTTCATCTGTGAGTGGATCCAGTGGTCTCAGGTATGACTGTACTATACGTAACTATTTTTAATGTCTTTTAAGGCATTATTTATCCCAAACATTGCTCCTATTAAACAAAGCTAGTACAGCAGTTTTAAAGTTCAGATGGTTCTTACTTCATACACATTGTTTTGTCTATTCAGGGACACCGTAGTAAAAACGGTGGAATAAATATGGCAGCCTCCATATGTGCACCGACCTGCAAGTAGATATAAATGACTCATTCTAATAAAATAAACATATAACAGCTATTCTAGTGCAGCAATTACACATCAATAGAAACTCAGTTTTGAATTATATATCACATTTTTCTGCCATTGAACTTTGATTTTTTACATACTGTACCTTTAAAGAGAAACATTTCAGTAAGATATAAAATCTTATTTCAAGATTTTTTTTTGCTTGTAATAAGCAAAAAAATCTGCCAGTGGGACAAGCAAAATTTTCTTGATAAGATTTCTTGAAATAAGACGCAAAAAAAGATTTCTTTGCTTCAGCAAAAAAAATTCTGCCAATGGGACAAGCAAATATTTCTTGATGTCTTGAAATTAGATGCATTGTCTTACCGAAATGTTTCATTTTTAAGCAGTTTTGTCTTATTTTGAGTTTGATGAGATATTTTGTCTAGAAATGAGAAAAATATACTTGCTTAGATTTGAGTTTTTGCAGTGTACTGACATTGTAAAAAACAGCAAGAGCTGTTGCAATAGGAGTGTACCAATTCATTATTAAATCGATGCATCCCAATACTCCCGATCGATAACTATTTCGAAATGTCCAAAAGCAATTATTTTCACACTAATTAATGACCCAAATACAGCTGCAAAGTGCCCATTTAAGACACAGCTCAAAACTATGGGCGACAGAGCCTCTCTGCCCGTGAATGCCCGACCGGACCACCTCAGAGCTCCACAGACAGTGGAGGTGTTTAAGAAAGGACTAAAAACGCTCCTTTTTAAGAGATTTTTAAAACTTTATTATGTTTTGTTTTAGGTTATTGCTCTTATTGCTTGTTTTTAAACTGTGGTCTCTGTAGCACTTTGACTTCAAATGTAAAGTGCATTACAAACAAAATGTACAGGTATTATTATTATTATTATTAATAAATAAATGAAAGCTGTTTGAGCTTATACAGTAACAACCTTAGGGCTCCATGACATCTGTATGTTATGTTTTTTCATAATATTAATCCTTTTGGTACTAGAGCAAACTGCAAATGAGGAAAAAATGTTGAATATTGAATATAATAAATTTTTTTCTTTGGCTTTTCATTCAGCTTGAGATGTTTGCTTTTATTGTTAGTTTAATGTGTTATACTGTAATGTAATTTACTGAGTCTTGTCTCCTTTTTTGTTGCCTTGCTGTGTGCAGCACTTCAGTTGACTGTTTCTTGTTTTTTAAGTGTTCTTTAAATAAATGTGGTTTGGATCGGAATATGAACCAAAGTTTATGATTTAGGATAGACCGATACGTTGGCCAGCTGATATTTTAGGCCAAAATTTGCATTTTTTGCTGGTATCAGCATCAGCCGATATACAGTATGTGTGTGTGAGTCATGTGTGGTTCAGATCTTGGTGGATTTTTTTTCTAACAAACTTCATTGCACCTCTGCTGCAGTGTTTCTGTGTTTCAGCAGATTGAAATGACCAGACAGTTTTTTCTGAGCGATTAAAGCTGCTTCACCTGCGCTTGTTTCAGGTTGCTATGGCGTCAGTCGACCACTAGATGTCACTGTTTTCTTTCAGACTGAAGCCTCAACTGTAAAGCACAGTCAGCAGGAAAACGTCAGAGTATCAAGAGGCTAAAATCTCTCACAAATGCTCCCCTTACCACACAATTATAATCCTGCAGGCTTATGAGAATATCTTAATATACAAAGTTCATTTCAAACATCTCTCAGCACCCTCCTCTCCTCATACTTCCACACAGCTGTGTGTGTGCGGTCTGTCTTCCACCAGTAAATTTATTTATTTATCTATTTGTTTGTTCTTTTCATGAAAGTGAACATAATTTGTACATAAATGCATTCTACATTTTCAAACCAACACTGACTGAAAAGGAGCAGCAAGAAGAAAACAATTCTTGTATTTTTCTGCCCCCCATTTAACCAAATAAAATATAAAAATAAAGAAGATGGCCAGACATCACAAAGCTACAGCTGATTTTCAGTATCCTACACTATCAACACTTTGATTATAATATAATCAATCACTTTGATATAATAAATGGCTCAGAAATAAGTCCCACCTGGTCACATCACATTATTTAAATTAAATAAATGCTAACAACGATGAGCCACTTTGCTTTTCAGTTTTTAAAATTGACTTATAAAGAAATTCATTTAAAAACATGAAGTAAAACATTTCACAATACTTTTATTCAATAAATTTATTTTCAACATCTCTTTTCAAACACGTGTTCACTGCTGATGTCCTTCCTCCTTCTTCCTGTAGCATCTTTGTGGCGTCTGTATTTCCTCTACTCTGAGGCATTATTTCACTTTTAAGCGTAGGAATTTGGATCTTTGAACTTTGCTTCTGCTATTTCTGGAAAATTGTTCAGATTGTGACGTAAACCCACCACCACCTCAGCTCCTGCACCGATGAGCAGCCAGATTTAACTCAGATTAGTCTGTGAGGTGTTCAAAGCCGTCAGCCATGAGATTTGCATTCCTGCTTAGTGGTGGATCTAAAAAACAAGCTAACAAATAAAAAAAAACAAAGCGTGTAAGAAAATATTCGTTTATTGAACAGATAAATGTACAGATGAAACAATCAGGTCACACATATGATTAAATAAACACATTATCAGGCCATTTCTGCTAGTTTTGGTGGAATAACTGTAATTAAACAAAACATTACATTTAAAAGCATCCGAAATAATAAAAAAAAAACACTGATTGTTGAGTTTAATGCAGAGTTCTGCAGGGGAACTTTAATATTTTCCTTTTAGATGAACATTATTTTGACCCATGACCATTTAAAACCGAGCAGACCCTGAAGCCAACACTGCAGCAGGACCGCTAACTTACAGTTTTAACAGGTAAAAGGAAGATTTGTCCATGACAACACGAGAAAAAACTTGGCCCAGGGGTACCAGCCAAATGTTTCAGTTAAGATAAAGTTCCTGTAGACGTGATGGTGGAAGAAGAAATGATCAGTCCATTAAATCATGAAGTTATTGGGATCAAAATTTGTTGCCATCTGGATTAAATAAGCAAAAAAGGGACGAGCCTCTTATTGGATAATTACTGATGACTGATTAACTTTCAGCTGCAACAAGTTGTTTAACCCCGACTGATGCAAAATGCATTTTCTCATTTCTGAAACAAATGTGTGGAGAGACATCCTGAAGGGTCAAATCCCCGGCATCAAGGACAGAAAAGATGTAAGGAGACGCAGAAACGACAGAAACCGAGTTAAAACTGTCCGACGCATTATTATGGAGGGGAACCATCGTCTTCCGGGAAGAAATGCGGTCAGAAAAACATCCCGAATGAGGGCGATCGGTGATTTGGTGAAATCATATGGAAGGAAAACAACAGTAGAACTCAGGGTGATGTTTGATAGTGAAAGTAAGAACATTTCCACATGAACCATGTGAAGGGAACTCAAATATAGCTACAGGAAAACCACTAATCAGTGAAGCTAAGAGGAGCATAAAGATCTGGACTCATGTGGTCTGATGAGTCCAGATCTACCCTGTTCCAGAGGGATGGAGCATCAGGGTAAGAAGAGAGGAGGATGAAGTAATGCAGCCATCATGTTTAGGGTCTACTGTACAAGCCTGTGGGGGCGGTCTATGATCTGGGATTCTGCAGTTGGTCAGGTCTGATTCAGGATCTGGTTCAGGTCCAGGTTCAGGTCCAGATTCAGCAACATTACGTGCTGGAAAAGGCTTTGGGCAGTGGTTAAACTCTCCCATCATCAATGCAAGATCGGACGGAAATAAATGTGACATTCCAGAAGTTTATTGAGACGACGCTGCTGGACTCGGATAAAAGTCCAACCGGACCGGACCGGACTTCCTTTGGATTGGACGGATTTAAACTTGCTTGTAAGAAATGAAGGTTATGTTTTTTGGTTTGTTTGTCTGTCTGTCAGCAACTTTACGGACAGATTGACCTGAAATCTTCACCAGCCGTGTGCTTCAGCCCAAGGACGAACCCATTACATTTTGGTGGTGATCCCGATCACATTCTGGATCCAGGAATGTTTTGAAGGATTCTCCATCATTGTGAGTTCGGCTAAATTCTGGAATTTTTGCATATAACTCCGTATAAATGACCCGAGTGTTTGGTAAAAAATTACAAGAAAGAATAATGTTTCGAAAGTTGATCCGGATCCAGAGATACCAGATCTATGATACAGAACACACAAAAATAAGAGATTGTTGAAATTTTTAATGCTGAAAGGTAGCAGATAGGAATGCACATTAATTATCGGGCACATAGCAGGAAATTATGACCCTCATGCCGATAAGTCCGATATCATGACAACTTACCCCGATAACTTATTAGGGCTGAGAAAAAATATCGATACAATGAATTATCGCAATATTTTCATATGCAGATTTCATATAGATATTTAAAAATGCGATATTGATCTATTTTACCAACGAAATCACGAGATTTCACGAAAACACGCAAAATTTCTTGACTGAATGACAAAATCTCACGAGATTTCATTAGTAAAATAGATCGATACTACATTTTTAGATATAATATGATATCAGCATATAAAAATATCGCGATATTTCACCGTATCGATATTTTTTTCCCAGCCCTATAACTTATGACCTATAAGGTTTGAATTTTTGATTTGGTATAATTAGATATGTGTGTGTTATTGGTATCGGTTATCAGTATCGGCCTTTAGGAGCTTAAATTTATCGGTTATCAGTATCGATTTAAAAAAAAAAATGTTATCGTGCATCCCTAGTAACAGATGAAGATACAGACATGCAACTAACACCAAATTGTAGCCAAGACTGAATCGGGAGTTTGTCAACGGAATTGACGCATCTTCAACAGCAACGGAAAACCGCCATTATGGAAATATGGATTTTTAGAAATAACTATTGAAGTAATAGAGATACAAGCATGATTCCAGATGCTGTTGGTATGTTTTCATGGTCAAGGAATCCAATTATGGAGATTAAATGAATGCAGGAGTAGAAGTTTTTGTTGTAAGTCACAATATGAGGGGGGGACATGAGCTGCTTGGTGGAGATCTGCGTTCTCCGAGTGCTTTTCTAGTTATAAAGTGTTTCCATTTTCTTCCTTCTCGACGTTTTGGCACTTTACAGATTTTAATTCTTCATAATGCAGATGCCAGCATCGTTTCTCGCTTTAAAACCAAACATATGTCTTGCCTTTTTGTCTGTGCCTAAATTCTGAGGTTTGTACAGTACATGTTCTTCCTGAGCATTAAATGCACTAAAATCCACACAGAGCTGCAGTTTAATACCTACGAACACTCACAGCACCACAGCGATGTTTTTCATAAACAAATAAATAAATAAATAATGCGTTTTAGGCTGTTTGTTCGCCTCCAAAATAAATAATAGTAATAGTTTTACGACAATCACAGTTGGTTTGATGATTAAGAAATAAATGTTTGTACAAAGTCTTGATTATGAAGATTATAGAGTATTAAAGAGTAAAATAAGAGGAAGCTAAAATCTA
Source organism: Atherinomorus stipes (assembly GCA_023101725.1). NCBI lineage: Eukaryota > Metazoa > Chordata > Actinopteri > Atheriniformes > Atherinidae > Atherinomorus > Atherinomorus stipes. Next base: position 85,510 of record JALJCO010002756.1, read on the forward strand.
ACATGACTAGATCAATAACAAAAAGTCTAATTTAACTAACCGGTGAAAATAGTGGCTGGTTGGTTGTTCACCAGAACTAGTGTGGAACTGTGTTTAAAGAGGATTAATTGTTCTTCATGCAACGACACTTCCTCAGTCTGCCAGGCTGAGTTCACCGTGCACAGCGGCAAGCAGGACCTCCGGGCCTGCCGTCAAACTGCAGCGGTGCTGCTGCCCCCCCAAAATAATACACAGGCTCCAGCTTCAAATCCCAGAAAAACAGAAACATGGAGGCGAAATGAAACCTTTAAAGCAAAGGTGTGAAGACAGCAGCGCACTGTTGGCCTTAAAGAAGAGAATCCCAGACTTGGTGAAGGATCACGTGAGTTTGCTGCAGTTCTGCAGAACCCAGCCGGTGGCGTTGACGTCCAGCTTCAGCAGGTTCATCACCCACTCGTCTTTCTCAGCTCCCTCCATGAACTCGGACAACGTTATCTGACCTGTGCCGCAGAAAAAATGAAGTTAAATGGGGAATAAGATCATGCAGTTTAGTGTCAGAGGGTGCGGAACAGCGGTGACATGATGCAAACCTACAACTGTTTTCATTTTCATGCCTAAACATAACCAATCACAGCTGGCAACAAGAATCCCAACGCTCCTCCATCCTCTATAAGTGTGTTTTAATCTGTAATACATGTGTAATAAGACATTTGTGACAGTGTCAGTTCACAAAACACACAAATAAACTCACATTTAAGTATACATTATTAAATGTACTACACAATGTGTATTTAAATTCTAAAAAATGAATGATTTATTTGATTTATTCTTAAATGCTGTATTTTTGCATTCCTTTGTGGCACTTTTCTCCCTCCACATTCCTGCTGTTTATTTCAGAGCATTTAAATATCAAAAGTCTGATTAGCAGCATTAAAGATTCTCCGACTCACCGTCATGATTCTGGTCAACCAGCTCGAAGATCCGGTCGCAGATTTCAGACGGAGTCATCTCCACGTCGCTCGTCTGAAGCTTGATTTTATAAAGAATCTGTGTGAAAAACATGAAACGTTTGTGATGAAATGTGATTTTCATGCACTTCAGCTCAATGTTATGTTAATACAGTGTCGATTTTGATTCGCTTTGATGTAGGATCCACCGATCAATATGAAATAATATTACCAGTAATAGACAAGGTTTTTATTTTCTTAACATAGCTGGAAGCTCCTACTGACTTAAAAGTAAATATGTTGTGTCATATCTCTCCACTACACAACTATAAACATCGATTTTTAAAAAAATATCAACATGAGAATCCCCACTGAGGAGGAAAATGTGTCAGAGGAACTTCAAAATAAAGCCATTTTCAAAATAAAAGTGGGTTTGATATCGAATTATGGCCAATTTTGCGATTTTAGATTCATACATCAGTTTGTATCAATGTAGTGATATAGATTGATGTATTATTACACCACGAGTATATGCATGGGGTCAGGACGGTATATAAATGTTCTGTATAACCACAATTTAAAAGCAATATTTTAATTCTCTAAATTATAATTTTGTAAATATTTATTTATCATTAGTTTCTTTAGTTTCTTGTTATTGGAATTACTATTGTGAATTTAGCCTCTTCTTTAATTTGAGGGAATCATTTTGGGGATTTATAGTACCAAGAATCTGAACCATGAATGGACGGCAAAATGTTCTGGTTCAGCAGTAGCTTGTCTGTAAACCCTCTTCATCATCATCCTCTTCTCATTCAGACATCATGAGACCAGGACCACCTAACACATGACATATCATTTCATCTTGCGGCTTTACTATCCTATAGTATAGTAAACTATATGTACAGTCTATATAAAAAAGAATATGATTTAGCCAAAGGAGGAGTTTTCATCTGTTCTCTGACCAGGTCTTACAAAGTTTCTCTTGAATAACGACAAACAGAAAACTGAGAGGAAAAAAAGATCCATTTATCTAAAAAAAGGAAAAATTAGATTTGTTGGATTTAGTTTCTATGATTCTACTCAAATTTCTCACATCTTTGATATAAAGTCAGCGCAGCTTCAGCTTTTTACATTTTCTAAAACGGTCGTCCTCAAAATTATTCACCCTCCAATTAAAGAAAAGGCTAAATTCATAATAGTAAATCAAATAACAAGAAACTAAAGAAACTAATAATAAATGAAAATTTACAAAATTATAATTTAGTGAAATAAAATATTGTTTTGAATTGTGGTTGTAAATAATAATTAAAAACAAACAAACAAACAAAACTGTCCCGGACAAATTAGAGCACCTTTCCCCATGATTTAACAGGTGCAGACGTCTTTTTAAATGTTACAGAAAACATATGATTGCAGTGATTTCCTCAAAGTTTTACTCGTGAAAATTTTAGCTTCGGAGCCCCATTTATTGTTTTATTCTTTGTGTATTTGTTTTTAATGTTTCTTTCAAACCACAATTCAAAATCAATGTTGTGATTTTCATAGGATTTTTATTTATTATTACTTTTGTCAATTTCAACTTATTTCAGTGACAACTGATTTTTCCTTCTTTCGTTCGAAGGTGTGAATAATTTTGAGGAATATACATACACTGCAAAAACTCAAATCTTAGCAAGTATATTTTTCTCATTTCCAGTCAAAATATCTCATCACACTCAAAATAAGACAAAATTACTTAAAGAGAAACATTTCAGTGAAATATAGGGACTTATTTTAAGACAATGCATCTTATTTAAGAAATCAAGAAAATATCAGTTGTTCCATTGGCAGAATCTTTTGTATATTACTTGCAAAAATATTTCACAATACTTAAAATAAAAGAAAAAAATGAATTAAAAAAGAATAAAAGAAAGATTTTTTTGCCTTTAATAAGCAAAAAAAATTCTGCCAATGGAACAAGCAAAATTTTCTTATATAATAAGACCCATTTGACTGAAAAAAAAGATCTTACATCTCACTGAATTGTTTCTCTTTAAGTAATTTTGTGTTATTTTGAGTGTGATGACATATTTTGAATAGAAATTAGAAAAAAAAAACATTCTTGTTAAGATTTGAGTCTTTGCAGTGTACTTCATTACCAAGATTCCCTCAGTTATAAAAGGGAAAGATGGAGTTTTTATAGGATGGACATATAAAGAGATTATTGTATAAATATTTATATAAAATAGATAAAGAATAAAGTGAATAAAAAGTCAAATAAGATTAAAAAATAAAAGGATATTCCTGTATTTGTCTGGTGAAGTGAAATATTCATGAGACTGCAGGTTCTGTGGTTTTTCCTTTAGTTTCTTACATCAGCTGCAGGAAGAATATCAGCTTTATAAACGGTACAGAGTCCAGTCAGGGACCGGGTTTTGTTTAAAATCGTGAGATGCCTGAAGTAGAACATGAGGTGTATAAATAAACTCGCCTTGCTTTAAATTCACACTCCACCCTTCATCCGTTGCCTTTTAAAGCATCCACCAGCATAAATAACTCCGGCTGTCCTCGGCCGACTCCTTCACCTGAGACCATGACCTGGTGCAGCTCGGGCTGCTGGAGGCCACATACTGGTCAGGATACCTAATCCTGGTTATGCTGGAAACACACTGATTTAAAAAATCCCCCTGCTGAGTGAAAAACCAGGATGCATTACAGCATGATCTCTGGGGTAAAGGTGATTACCATCACTATGATTAACTCTCCTTACACATTTAAGCTTTATTACATGACCTCTGACCCTAATCCCACATTACTGGATTAGTACAGAACGTTCACAGAGGATTTGTGTTATGAAACCAGGTAATGTTTTACAGTTTGGCACACAAGCTGAAAATCTCCTTTTATTTCAGGTCTTTTCCTTCCTTTTAACTGTAAAACTACAAACATATTTATAACTCACCCTTATGATCCGTTTCACCTCCTTTCGGTCCAGTTTCCCGTTTCCATCCTTGTCGTACATCTTAAAGGACCATTTCAGTCTGTCTTCAAGATTCCCTCTCAAGATTAAATTAAGTGCTGCAACATACTCAAGGAAGTCCAGCGTGTTATCCTGCAAACACAAAGTAAATGAAATAAAACTTCATCAAATAAAACTGTGAATCTGCGTGTTTTGGGACAAACAGTCGCCTCTTTTACCTTGTTCGTGTCGAAGGAGCGAAATATTGTCTCGAGGAAGATGGACTCCTCTGGAGAGCTGCTCTGCACCCCAAAGATCCTCTTGAACTCGTGCAGGTGCAACGCGCCGCTCGGACACTCCTTCAGGAACATGATGCACAGCTCCTGGATCTGCGCCGCATCCATCTCCTCGCTGTGGCTTTCTTCTTGTCCCATGGCTCCCGGCTGCCTCCGTCAAGCAACGCTGGTTGTGTTGGTGGAGAGTGAAAGGTGCGACTGGCTGTCAGCAGGTTGTTCAGACACCAGATCACCTCTGAGGAGCTAAAGAGCTCTGCAGCGTCGTCCAGCTTCTCATGCAGAGCCAAGATTAATCTCATTAACAGGTTAAATCCCGGCTCAAAGAGCTACTGTTTAAAAGAAGTCAAACCGTAGCAGGAGGGCTGTGCGATATACTGATATGATATCGCGATATATTTCCATGAGAGAGATATATTTACACATATCGTTATATCGCTGTATTAGTTGTGCAAATTTTTTTGGCTGCACCTCGACTGACTACAAAGGGGTCAGCTGATTATTTAATGGTGGGAAAAATATCAACACACTGAAATATCACTATATTTTCATATGCCAATACCATATCTATATTTAAAAAACGGGGCATCGATCTATTTTACTCATGAAATCTCATGAGATTACACAAAACACGGCAAGATTTTCTATCAGAATGATGAAATATCATGAGATTTCTTAATATCTTGCTTTCATTAGTAAAATGTATCGATACTGCGTTTTTAAATATAGATATTGTATCGGCGTATGAAAATATAGCAATATTTCAGTGTAGCTATATTTTTCCCACCCGTATCATTTAAACTGTCTGGAAGAAAATCCTCCCCAAGACTTTTACAAAGAAATAATAAAAAACCAGCCAACTATCTTTAATTACTTTGATTTAACAAACATTTCTAACCAGTGTTTTGTCAGTTCCATCACTGCCATATTTAATGTTATTTGTTCAGTGATAAAGTGTGATCTATCGTATCAAAGGTTTTTGTAAATGAAAAACAAACAACAAAAAAAACATCAACTATATATTGCTTTTTTTTCCTCTGCCTGTGCATTCAGGAGTGTGTGAATAATGAATGAAGCACTACAGCCAACAGAACCAGCAGTGACCAGAACTGACCCTGCAGAGAGCAAGACACCAGAAAAAGACTCAGAGTCTGTGCGTGTCACACTAATAACCTGACGTAGATTAGAGACGGGTTTACATCACCACAAGAGGATCCACAGAGTTCGTCCCAGGACACGACTCAGAGAATTAGCAGCCCCGTTTCAACAGATCGAGTCCAGCATTTCCCCACATCTTCAAAAATGAAGGAAATAAACCCGTAAAGATGAAAACAAGCAAGACTCAATGTGCTGAATATTTATAACCTGAAGCGTTTAAATTGAACTTTTAATCTCTTTAGTTACACAAACGACAGCAGTGAGTAAAACATTCTGCAGGATGGGTGTAATTCTGGTGAGCAGCAGAGATGTCATCTCCATGCCACACTGCAAAAACTCAAATCTTACCAAGTATATTTTTCTAATTACTAGTCAAAATCTCATCACACTCAAAATACGACAAAATTACTTAAAGGGAAACATCTCAGTTAGATGAAGGATCTTGTTTCAAGGCAATGCATCTTATTTCAAGAAATCTCATCAAGAAAACTTTGCTTGTCCTGTTGGCAGAATTTTTTTTGCTTATTACAAGCAAAAAGTCTTGGCAACTCTTAAAATACATTTTTTTTAAAAACATTTTTTGCTTGTAATAAGGAAAAAAAATTCTGCCAATGGCATTTACAAAATTTTTCTTAATTATGTTTTTTAAATAAGGATGCATCGCCTTAAAACAAGATCTTATATCTTGCTGAAGTGTTTGTCTTTAAGTGATTTTGTCTCGTCTTTGTCTTTGTCTCTTCTTACTATAGAACAGAGCTGCAAGCTTTACTCCAGCTGCAGAGCGCCGGTCCATTCGCGTCACGTCTCCATTTTGACAAGGCTCGTATTGTTCGGACATTTAAAATGCTTAAGTTCAATTTTTTTCATCTTGAACTTGAGCTAGCAGGTGAAATATTCCTATTTGTGCGTGTAGGACGCTTCATTCGCACAAATAAGACGCAATTGAGCTTTTCACGCCGCAAATTCACATCAAATGCGCCGCCCCAAGCAAACGCGTCTATTCACATCTGTACACGGACCACATGTAACTTTGACGTGCAAATAATTTTAATCGTGTCTGAACCAAGGGGCAAACTCCGCCTCAGAACAGTGAAGCTCGCTTCCTTGTTGTAAATAGTGTAATCCTCCCTTCATCCGCTAGGGGCTGGCTCCAAGAGCGAGCAAATCCCCATAGGGGGAATGACAAATTAACATGCTGTTTCCCACATTAATTTGGGTAGTTTCCTTAGGATACCCAGGATTCCAGGTAACACACAAGGAATCAAGGACATGGCAGACTGGTAGTGTCTGCCACTTTTGGAGGTCGCTATGGGATTTAGTTAATTTTGATTTATTTTCACATATGGTTGTCGGTTTAAATAGAAATAAATTGTTGTGGAAAATTGTTAAAAAGATAAGTGTAAGTCCTCAGTTGATGGAATTTGGAATTGTACAGAACTTGTCAACTATAGATGAAACCTCTTAAAATAATTTCATATAATGTGAATGGCCTTAAACATCCCATTAAGCGTAAAAAAAATATTACTTCAGTTGAAAAAGGAGGGTGCGGATATATCTTTCTTACAGGAAACTCATTTAAATCAAACTGAACATGAAAAGTTGGGAAAATTGACATCATCTCAAGTTTTCTACTCCTCACATAAATCTTCAAGAAGAGGTGTTGCAATCTTAATAAGGCCCCAGCATGCATTTCATGCAGAGGAGGTGATCTCTGATAAAGAAGGGAGGTATGTGGTGGTGATTGGGAAATTTAATAATGCAATGATCTCTTTGATAAATGTATATAACCCACCAGAAGAAGGCTCAGATCTGGTTAAAAGAATTGTAGACATATTTGTTTCTCGTGGCAGAGGAATAACAATAGTGGCTGGTGACTTTAATTTTATCATGGATGCCAATTTGGACTCTCAGAGTAAAAGATTACATCGATCTGAACCGGCAGCAAGAGTATTCAGAAAAGCTATCGAAGAAATTGGAATTGTCGATGTTTGGAGGACCATTAACTCTACTCAGAGGGATTATACTTTTTATTCAAAATCGTATGACACGTACTCAAGGTTAGATTATTTTTTTATATTTAAAAATGAAATGTCTAGAGTAAAGAGTTGTAATATACACCAGATTACACTTTCAGATCATGCTTTAATTTCACTCTCTATAGAAATAGGGTGGGAAAAAAATAAAACAATTTGGAGATTTAATAATTCATTGCTGCAAATGGTAGAGTTTAAAGAAAAGATAAGAACAGCAATAGAAGATTATTTGAAGATTAACGATACAGGTGAGATAAATCCAGTTATTCTTTGGGAAGGTTTAAAAGCTGTTATTCGAGGAGAAATTATTTGTTTTTCAACATGGAAAAAAAAAGAAAGACAAATAAAAATAGAGAAACTTGAATTTAAGATAAAGGAACTTGAAAAAAATCATAAGATATCGGGAGGTGCTCCTATCTTGGAAGATTTGAGGAGAGTGAGAAAGGAACTAGATAATTTGTTGACTGAGAGAGTAGAACGAGCTTTGACCTTTACTAGACAAAAATACTATGATGGGGGTGCAAAATCCCTAAAAATACTCTCTTACAAACTAAGAAAACAACAGACAAAATCAAATATTGTACTAATTAAAAATGAAGTTTTGAACAAAAAGTTTACATGTAAACAAGAGATTGTAGAAGAGTTTGCTGAATATTATAAGCAACTCTATAGTCAGGCGACAAATGAAAATATTTCTCATATTAGAGACTACCTGCAAGGCTTGAATCTACCACAGGTGACAAGTATACAGAATCAAAATCTTATAGCACCAGTTGGTGTAGAAGAGATAACAAAAGCTATTCAAAAACTAAAGATGGATAAGAGCCCGGGCAGTGATGGATTTATAGGAGAATTTTATAAAGAATTTAAAACTCAGCTTATCCCAATCTTGCATAGATCATTTAATTGGGCACTTAAACAGGGAGTATGGGCAGACACATGGTGCAATTCTATAATAACTGTTGTACATAAGGAAGGAAAGGAACCAACACAATGTGAAAGCTATAGACCAATAACATTATTAAATGTGGATCAAAAGCTGTTAAGCAGCATCATAGCTGATAGATTAGCTAAAATTATACCTGATATTATAGAATTGGACCAGACTGGATTTATTAAAAATAGGCAACTGTCAGATAATGTTAGACGTACCTTAGATATAATAGATTATGTAAATAAAAATGAAAGGCAAGCACTTATACTCACGTTAGATGCTGAGAAAGCCTTTGATAGGGTAGCTTGGCCTTTCATTTTTGAGACCTGTCGAAGTTTTGGTTTCAGTGACATTTTTATTGCATGGTTAAAGACAATGTATCAAACTTCAAAAGCACAAGTTAAAGCAAATGGAACTCTCTCAAATCCATTTGAACTCAGGAGAGGAACGAGACAGGGGGATCCTCTCTCACCATTAATTTTTGTTTTATGTATTGAACCGTTAGCATTTAAAATCAGGACAAATGAGCAAATACAAGGTGTTACAATAGCAGGTAAGCAGCATAAATTAGCATTATACGCAGACGATGTTATTTTATACTTAACTGAATTAAAAAGAACTCTCCCAGCTCTTATGGAAAACATTCATGACTATAGCAAAGTTTCTGGGTACAAATTGAATATGGATAAATGTGAAGCACTGAGCTTAGGAGAACCTTCCCCAGTAGAATTAAAAAATCAATTTCCTTGGAAATGGGATAGAGAGAAAATTAAATATTTGGGAATAGAAATACCTAGGAGTATGGATTCATTGTATAAGTGTAATTATGATAAACTTGAAGAAAGAATTAAACAGGATTTAAATAGATGGCGCTTAGTCCCTCTGTCTTTATTCGGAAAGGTTGACATAATCAGGATGAATGTACTCCCTAGATTTTTATTTTTATTCAAGACACTACCCTTGTATATTAATTTAACTACATTTAGGTGTTGGGACCGAATGCTAACTAAATTTATATGGGATAGCAAAAAACCGAGGGTCAAAATGAAAACGCTGAAATTGCCAAAAAGATATGGGGGACTGGCTCTCCCAAATCTATACAACTATTACTATGCAGCCCAGATACAAGCATTACAAATGTTTCTGAATGATCAAATGAAAGCAGAATGGAGATATATGGAGTTATCGCAGTGTGGAGAGATGGGAAAACTTTGGCCATTTCTGGGAAAATTAAATAAGCAAAAAAATAGACAATAAATGGATCCAAAACACACTTACAGTTTGGAACAAAGTGAGGAGAGATCTAAAGATTCAAAGTGAACTGATACTTTTAAGAGAAATAGATAAAGACCCTGACTTCAAACCAAATAAGGAAGTGAGTATATTTAAAACATGGAGGAAAAAAGGACTGATTATATTTGGGCAATTCATTGATAAAAAAGGATTTGTGGAATTCTCAACATTACAACAAAAATATGACTTACCACCTTCAAATTTTTTTGGCTTTTTACAAGTTAGAAGTTACTTGGAAAGTAACAGAATACAGAAGAAAACAAGTGCGGACTTTCACCCATTGATTCAATTTTTAGTTAAGAATTATAAAAGCGCGAGTGTGAAATATCAAATATCAACACTATATAGTATTTTGCAAAATGGTGAACCAGAAGAATTAAGACAAAAAGTAAGATGGCAAGAAGAACTTAATTTAATTATATCTAAAACTGAGTGGCAAGACATAAGTTTATCCTTAAATAAGACGACCGCATCACAGTTTTGGCGGGAATATGCTTGGAAAATTCAGATGAGATACTTTGTAACTCCTGTCCAACAAGTTAAATTTAAACAATTGTCAACATCAAAATGCTGGCGGGACTGTGATGAAAATCAAGCTGACTATAGTCACATTTTTTGGTCTTGTCCAGTGTTGAAAAAATTTTGGGCAAGTGTTAGTGTAGAAATATGTAAGGTGATGAAGATGGATTTTAATATTAATGAAGAGTACATTTTACTAGGGAAAATACCAAAACAAATAGTTAAAAATGAAGATAAATATCTCATAAGAATATTAAGAATAACAGCTCTTAAACTTGTAACAAAAAACTGGTTGCAGAAGTTGAGTCCGAGTTTAAAGAAATGGCAAAATTTGATGGAACAAGTAAGAGAAATGGAACAGTTAACGTATAAATTAAGGGGAAATCCCCAAAGAGGACATACGCTATGGGCCAAATGGGAGAACTATATAAAAAATGGGAGTGAGAGGTCAGAATACAAGACATGGAAAGACGGGGCATTACCTTAGAAAAGAGAGGAAAGATGGAGAAAAGCTGAGGAAAGTGATGAAGAAGAGTCGTGGCATTAGAAGGATAGAGGAGCCGACAACGAAAGGGGGAGCACATAAATTTGGAGGGTTTTTTTTTAGGGTTTTTTTTTTTTTTTTTTTTTTTTTTTGTTCCCTTTTTTTTGGTCTGTTTGTGTGTTTGTTTTGTTTAGTTTAGGTTTCTTTGCTTTGTTTCGTCTTGTTTTTTTGTATGTAGTATTGTTCGGGGGAGGGATTTACACAACTGACTGTATATTAGTCCCAGATGTTCCTTTTATGAAATTTTTCTTATATCTATGTCTATATCTATAGATATAGATATAGATATAATTTTGTTTGTTTCTTAGTTTCTTTCTAGGTCATCAACTTTCTATTTATCATTTATATAAGGGCATGATGAAGATTGTCCTCATCATGATGAAGAAAGTAAAAATTTTGAGGTTGATGTTTTTGAAGGATATGTATAGATGCAAGTGCCCCCTCCTTTGTGTGTTTTTAATCTTAGGTCTGTTTTTTTTTTTTTTTTTTTTTTTTTTTTTTTTCTCCCTCGTGTTTCCCTTGTGGATGCAGAGGGGGAATTATGAAATAGATTAATTAATTACCATTGAGATGTCTTACTATTGTTAGGTTTGAAACTGAGGGGGAGGGGGGTACATGAGAATCATTGTTGAAAATATAAAGCATAGATGTCTTTATGAATTTAATTATTCAGTTATTTGGCTAATTTTCTTTCTTTTCTTTTTTTTTTTTTTTTTTTTTTTTTTTTTTCTTCTTTTTCTTTTTTTTTCCCTAAGGTGTGATTTATTATATTAGAGGGAACAGTAGGGAGATTAAAGGGAATTGGAAAATTTGTAACTATGTTTGATATGATGCAGTTAGTTGGATAATGCACTTTATTTTATGTTAACGTTTTGTTGTTCTTGTCATCTATTTATTTGGCCTTTGTTGATATAAGTCACTGTGGTGTGATATAAAATGGAGGAAAAAAAATAAAGTAATAAAAAAAAAAAAAAAAAAAAAAAAAAAGAAAAAAAAGGTAAAAAAAAAAATCAAGACCATGAAAAAACGACTCAAGAAAAAAAGGACGGAAAAAATCATTGTTAGATTCTGGGGGGGAATTTTTAACACCAAATTTTCAAAAAAAGGCAGGGTTACCTCTTATACCAGGGAACCGGGGCATCTTGCCCTCGCTCAGCTGTCAATCATTTGCCCCGCGGCCGCGCTGTGCCCATTTTAGGATTTTCCTGGAGTGACGACGTACGTGACACGGCAAGATGGCGACGGTAAGACACGCCCACCTGGCTTCACATTTCTCTATTCAGAAGAGACCGGAAGCTACGTCCAGTAATTATATACAGTCTATGGACTGAACACAAGATAACAGAGTAATGGGGTTAAGGTGGAGCTCCCAGCATGCACCAGGTCACTGAATGAGTCATTTTAAGTACTATTTTTTCTAAAGTAATGTGCAGTGAATGATTCATGTGTATATAAACTTTTATTCAGCAAAGTCGGGTTTCAGTGAATAAAAGCGGCTGCATGCTTCTGATTCTAGAAAGTCTCTTCAGCACCGTGAGTGAGAAGGTGTTCAGTCTACGAACAGAAGATCCTGCAAAACCATGTTCATGACAACCCATGACAAGAAATACAATGAAATCCGAACTTCACTCTTTTTTGTTGTCCTACCACACTAGCAACACCTAAAAGTAACTTAGATGATTATGAAAGCAGCTGTAATCTGAATACAGGGGTATAATAGTAATAGGTTTGATTACTTAACCCTAACCCTAAATTTAACCCTTACCCTGACCCCTTCTCCTAACCCTAACCACCCGGCTACACCAAATGCATGTTTGCAAGCCGCAGATAGAAACTCTGAGTGGTGTTTAACTAACTTCCGCTGGAGACTTCCTGTATGGATATATGGCGGCATCCTTATCGGTTATTGTAACTGCAGTTAGGAGGGAAAAATGGCCTTCTGGCTAATTCTGGCTTCTTTTTTTTTAAACCATGTTTATTCAAGTGTTTTTGTGAAATTGCTTTGTCCCCTTTTTAAATAAACTAAACTAAACTTTGACATTTTTTCCCTCGTGAGGCAAATAACTCACCGTGTGTGCTAAACTTGAGTTGTCTGCTGAGGGCCGAAGTTCTAGCGACCAATCAAATTGCGTCTGCAGATCACATGATTTCAAGTTGGCAGCCCTCTGTTGTCATGTTTAAGAGATGATTAATAGATCCAAAGATTGAAGGCAGAAAAGTTGAGGATATTTTTGGTTATAGACTGAATTGTATTATCGTACTTGATTTTTATCCATTTATTTATTAATTTTATTGAGTATGCAACATGCTATAGTATAATCATACCAGTCGGTGGCAGTAAGTCTGACAAAACATTATATAAGCAGCTTTAGTCTGGCCATATTTCCACGATTTTATCCTGTAAAATGTAACTGACTATGTTGCCATGGGGTGCCATCATGTGATCAGAGGATGCGTTTTGATTGGTCGCTAGAACTTCTGCCCTCAGCAGACAGTTTAAGTTGAGCGCACACGGTGAGTTTTTTGCCTTGCGAGGTAAAAAAATCTCATTCATTTGTGATTTTCACCTGAAGGCCTCATGAGGCAGAACGCTTGTTGAAAATTAGGCGCACACAGCGACTATCTGCTGAGCAAACGGTCTCAAATGACTTAAGCTCAGCAGAAAACTCTTGTGTGCCATTAAAGAAACAGTACACCCACAGAATGATGTGCCTTCATTTTCTACTTCCCCTCATGGTGACCAAGACTCTGCAGCACTTTTTTAATATCTCAAATGCAGCCGGAGATCAGGAAGGCTTCTAGTTTCCCCCCAACTTTCATATAATGGAGTTCACCGTGGTCCGAGCCAAAAAGGTCCATAAAAGTCCACAAAAACTTGTCAATATTCCTCCATACTGCTCGTCCAACGTAATCCAAGTGTCCTGAGTGGGTAGCGTCCAGAATTTACTACATCATTTAGTATATTTTTAGAGCCTAAACAGTACTACATCGTACTTCCTATTTGCACATTCATGTGAGTTCCCGACACTACGCAAGCTGCGGCAGACCAAACCAGACGAGATCGTGCGTTCTTTCTTTCTTTGTTTTAAATTAGTGTCCAGCCCTTCTTGTGTTTCTCCGCAGCTCGTTCGCTCTTAGCACAATGTAAACAGCAATTTTCTTCTTCTGTGCTTGCATTATTGGCAGAGTAGGCTCTGAACACCGTGGCGTTAACAAAAATTCAAAATCAACATTTTATTTTGTGAAATCATAATTTAATAATTTTTTTAGTCATTATTACTTTTTTTCAGTTTTGTGTTGTTTAAATTACTATTGTGAATTTAGCCTTTTCTCTAATGGGAGGGGGTAAACTTTCAAGCACAACTGTAGTTGTTGGTAGAACTTTTTACCTTCTTCTTGTATTTTGTTGAATGTTATGTTCATGTTTTGGGCCGATTTTGAATAACATCATCGATACAACTTCTGTAGTCTCTGACAAACTTTTTTTTAATCTGTTCTTCCTCAGGAAAACAAAGCTGACTGGAATGCTGAAACTCTCCGTCATCCCCAACTTTACCTCAGTAAATCTTTTTTTTTATTTGCTCTCTCAACATTGCCTCACTTTCTCGATACACTTTTGATATTTTATTAAAATCGTCTTGTAATCCAAATTGTTCTCTTTTCCCTCTCTTTGGTATTGTGTTGAGATCCTCTACGCATCCTGATATTCTCTGAAAGTTTTTTTTTTTTGCAGCACCTTGACATTTTCCCCTTATTTCCTTCTGGTGTGTAAAGCAGGTCAGCAGGAATGGAAAACCCAGAGTTTCCCTCCACTCAGGATTTACTCACTCAGAGTTTCAGTTCTCTGGAGCAGCTCTCCTGATCATGCTGCATCACTTTGAATGATACTGGAAAAATTTCAGGCATGCCCCTGTCAGTCTAAATTTGGACACATCAAACCCCCTTTAAAGGAGACAAGAAAGAAATCATTAAATCAAAGCAAAGAAATGTAAAAAGTATTTATTTTCCCAGATCCAGGGGGTATTTGGGGACATGGGAACATGCGAGTTGGCTGAAGATCAAAAGGGGACTGAGGACATCTGGTGGAGGTAATTCAGCATCGCATATGCAAAGTTAAACCAAAGAAAACTAAAATAGAAAAACCATTTTCGTTAACTGAAATAAAAATGTCAGTTTTTCTGAAACTGTATTGTGTCTTTACAAAAACTAACTAAAACTGTTGCAAAACATCCTTAGTTTTAGTCTTTGTAAATTTATTTAATACATAAGCCTTTTGGGATTGATATGAAATCTATTTCTATTCAGTCTATTTACTTTGCTCTACTGCTTTTACTCAGAGTGACTTTCTGATGATTTTGAATGTCACACCAGACAAATACTTATAATTTCTTTAAAAACAAAAAACTAACACTGAAACTAATAAAAACTAAACTGAAAGTAAGCATTTTCAAAAAAAATAAAAACTAGCAAACCTGCTCAAAAAACTAACTAAAACTGAATTAAAAAAAACAAAACATAACAACTAAATAAAAATGGAAACTAATGAAAAATCCAAAGCAAAACTTGGACGTCATCCATTAATTTTAATGATTTTAATTCTTGTAAAAACTGCAGAAAAATCCGTCCTATTTAAAGCGCTCTTTGACTGTGATGTTCACAGGGTTGACATGAATGTGGTAACAGATAAGAGCTTTACAGTTCTAGTTCTAATACACTTACTTCACCCTGACAGGCCATACTGGGTGAACTGTTTCCCGGCAGGCTTCATTGGATCAACACTTTCTGCAAGACCACACCTCCCCCCTAATGCATTCAGGCTTTAATCTCTCATGGGGCCTTTACTCTGCAGGAGGAGATCTGCTTTTCTTTGCTGTTAAAGATGCAGCAGATTTGTTGATTTCCAGCAAACTTAGAAGTCTCAGACAACCTTTGTCTCACTATAAAGTGGTTTTCAGAGCTCATAGCTGGTGTTACTGGGCAGAATGTGGTTTGATTGAGTTGGATTTGTTCAGCAGGTGTTCTGGAAATAGCTCAGCGTGCAGGAGAAAGTCCCAGCCATGGATTTCTTCACCACAAGGCAGCGATGCACGAGCTCGGCTGCTCCCACGAGGACTTCTCATCACTGAACAGTCTACAGTCTTGGGTTTGAGATTATGGGTCAAGCAGAGAGCAGTGCAGATGTAGAGGTGAGCCTTCAGGACATTCAGGAGCTCTACTGTAAGTTTGCCAGCGAATGTCCGAGTGGAAAGCTGCACTTGCACGAGTTCAAGAAGATCTTTGGAGTGAGCAGCAGCTCCGCAGAAGAAGAACAGGCCTACATGGAAAACGCGTTTCGGGCCTTTGATACTAATAAGGTAACAGCATGTTCCCACCTCTTTTATTCTGTTGTTTGGTTGAACATTAATGAACAAATCTTTCATTTTAGGACGGGAAAATAGACTTCATGGAGTTTGTGGCAGCGGTGAACCTGATTCTTCGTGGAAAACTGGAGGACAAACTGAAATGGTCTTTTAAAGTTTATGACCGAGATGGAAATGGCTGCTTAACCAGACAGGAAGTCAGACACATCGTCAAAGTGAGTCTTCTGGTCCTGTAATCAATATTCTTAAAAAAAAAGAATGTTTAGTTATCTGCAAATGTTAATTATGGTTAAAAACACAAACAAACAAACAAAAGTTTAGTTTGAAACACACTTGATCAGAACACGACCTACAGGGATCTTGAATTTTATATCTTTTTAGATTCTAGTAATAATTATTCAGCTGAAAAATGTATAATTTATTAGATAACTATCATGAAAATTATCAATCGCATACAAATAAACATTTTAATGATAATTTATTTATTTATTTATGTATTTTTTCTTCTCTTTTTTTTTTAAAAAAGAAGGAAATAATGATAATTTATTAAATAAAAGATAATGTCTCCCTAAAAACTCTAAAGTCTAAACGCTAAAGTCATTCAGACACTGTAAAGATGCTGTATTATTTTATGTTTTAAGTTTCTTTTAGATAATTTTCAAAATTATACAGCGTAAAATGTCACTTAAGTTGATACTGAATGAATAAACAAATAAATATGTGATATGATTATTGCAATCAGGTGTTTTCTGTAGCGTCCAATCAGACGTTTGCACTTGTTGACATGTACTGTATGTTGGTCCACTGTTCATGAGCAAGGTGCTACAATTTGTCTGGGACTGTTTTGTTGGTTTTGCTTTTAATTTTCTAAAACCACATTTCAAAATTAATGTTTTACTTTACTAAATTACAATGTAGTGAATTTTTATTACTACTATAATGATAACTAGCTAGATAGACCTGGTTTGTTACAGGTGATAAACCAGCGTTTATTACATGTAACCTGTCTTTTTTTCCCCTTTATTTGTTTAGATTATTAACAAGATAAAGCGTCATGGGAATCCGAGTGTCACAGAGAACATCGATGACATCTGTGACAGAATATTTGAACTGGTTGACAAGAACAGAGACAGTAAGTTGACACAAACACAGATGGTTTTGATGCTGACGCTCGTCCTGTTGGACCAGAACGCTGCTGTAATCACACAAATACATGTTTGCAGGATTCACTCACCTGAATTCAGTTCAGTTTCATTTGTACGGCACATACAGTTGTAGGTTATATAGTTCAGTCAGAACAAGTCCACATGATCCACATGACCCACATGACCCACATGACCCACACGATCCACACGAGTCCACACGAGTCCACACGAGTCCACACGAGTCCAGTTTATAGTAACAGTGTTCATGTGAATAATAACCGAGCCGAGGAAACCACGTCTTCTTTTTGATTCAATCCTCCATCCTGAGATGCACAAGTGGAAAGGATCAGAATCAGAACCAGAACCTCCATCAGAACCTGGACCAGGAAGGAAAACCTCCATCAGAACCTGGACCAGGAGGAAAACCTTCATCAGAACCAGGACCAGGAAGAAAAACCTCCATCAGAACAAGAACCAGGAGGAAAACCTTCATCAGAACCAGGACCAGGAAGGAAAACCTCCATCAGAACCAGGACCAGGAAGAAAAACCTCCATCAGAACAAGAACCAGGAGGAAAACCTTCATCAGAACCAGGACCAGGAAGAAAAACCTCCATCAGAACAAGAACCAGGAGGAAAACCTTCATCAGAACCAGGACCAGGAAGAAAAACCTCCATCAGAACAAGAACCAGGAGGAAAACCTTCATCAGAACCAGGACCAGGAAGGAAAACCTCCATCAGGATCAGGACCAGGAGGAAAACCTCCATCAGAACCTGGACCAGGAAGGAAAACCTTCATCAGAACCAGAACCAGGAAGGAAAACCTTCATCAGGACCAGGAAAGAAAACCTCCATCAGAACCTGGACCAGGAAGGAAAACCTCCATCAGAACCAGGACCAGGAAGGAAAACCTTAATCAGGACCAGGACCAGGAAGGAAAACCTCCATCAGAACCAGGAAGGAAAACCTCTATCCGGACCAGGAAGAAATATTTCATCAGAACAAGAACCAGGAGGGAAAACCTCCATCAGAACCAGGACCAGGAGGAAAACCTTCATCAGAACCAGGAAGGAAAACCTCTATCCGGACCAGGAAGAAATATTTCATCAGAACAAGAACCAGGAGGAAAACCTCCATCAGAACCAGGACCAGGAGGAAAACCTTCATCAGAACCAGGAAGGAAAACCTCTATCCGGACCAGGAAGAAATCTTTCATCAGAACCAGAACCAGGAGGAAAACCTTCATCAGAACCAGGACCAGGAAGGAAAACCTCCATTAGAACCAGGACCAGGAAGCAAAACCTCCATCAGAACCAGGACCAGGAAGGAAAACCTCCATCAGAACCAGGACAAGGATGCAAAACCTCCATCAGAACCTGGACCAAGAGGAAAACCATCAGAACCAGGAAGGAAAACCTCTATCAGGACCAGGAAGGAAATTCTTCATCAGAACCAGGGCCAGGAAGGAAAACCTTCATTGGAACCAGGACCAGGAAGGAAAACTTCCATCAGAACCAGGACCAGGAGGGGAAACCTCCATCAGGACCAGGAAGGAAAACCTCCATCAGAACCAGGAAGGAAAACCTCTATCCGGACCAGGAAGAAATCTTTCATCAGAACCAGAACCAGGAGGAAAACCTTCATCAGAACCTGGACCAGGAGGAAAACCTTCATCAGAACCGGGCCAGGAAGCAAAATCTTAATCAGAACCAGGACCAGGAAGCAAAACCTCCATCAGAACCAGAACCAGGAAGGAAAACCTCCATCAGAACCAGAACCAGGAAGGAAAACCTCCATCAGGACCAGAACCAGGAAGGAAAACCTCCATCAGAACCAGAACCAGGAAGGAAAACCTCCATCAGGACCAGGAAGCAAAACCTCCATCAGAACCATAAGAGGTCCATCTTCCTGGGTCTTTTGGGGTGGAAAGAGCTGGGTTTCCATTGCATGTTTTCAAAAAATAAAAGCAATGTTTCTTAAAGTTTGAAAAAGTGCAATTACGATATGCAGGTGTTTCCATTGAATGGAATAAGCCGTAATTCTGGTAAATTCCCGTCCCGCCAGACTTTGAGGAGGATGGAGATATAAACATGTGTTTTAGAGCTGCTGCTCATCAGGAGATAAAAGCAGCAGATGATTCAGAGGTAAAGTCCGTATGTACGGAGCCTCTGATCACATCAGCAGGGAAAAACACTCGTGGTAACTTCCAGGACAGACGACCGAAATGTAACACAAATTAAAGACACACAACGTAACTTTTAGACCTTAAAAATCTGCGTTTCTGACTCGTTTTTTCGGCACACCAACATTCATTTTGCGCATTTTCGAGCCGTCACTGCCCAGAGGCGTCCCGGGGCTCAGAAACAGCAGTATGTAAGATTCTCTCGTCCGGGACGCGACTGTGACGTTGCAGCCGACTATTGGCTGCAGCACCGCGTCACTCACTAGCAACCGGATGTAAACCAGGGATCAACCCTGCGAGTGTTTTGAACGCCGTTCATGTCGGATTCGGTAAGGAAACATTACAGGAGGAAGAGAGGAAAAGGAAGAGAGGAAGGGACAGAACAAGAGTCAAGATAAGACTGTCTTTTACTGGCTGGAGTGCAGGCCCGGCCTTAACCAATCTGGTGCCCTAGGCAAGATTTTAGGTGGCGCCCCCTTGCATCGCAGTACAGTACTTGCACTGCTAGTGTACATATACTCACAAGAAACTTATAAGCTTTGTCTTGGACATTCTTTCATTTAAATAAAACAATTTGCACATTGAAAATATTTAAAAAAGAAACAAATACAAGAAATGAACTCGCCTGATGCTGCTGCATCACTGCTGGTTGTGGTGCTGAGGTGGAGGTGACAGGACGATTCGCAACGGTGGGACTGAGAAACCTCAGCAGCGCATCTGAAGACAGAAGAGGAATATGTGACACCAGTCTAATAATAAACACGTTTTCAAGACTAAAATAAAATGAAATAATATAAATGAAAATATTTACATAATACAGTACATGCATGATGTGGAATATAGTGTATAATATACAATGTAATTTTTTAATTACTAAATTATATTAGTATTTTATATATCACTAATAATTTTAATTTTTTATTGTCATTACAGTGAAATGCTGATCAGCAGAATGCAAAGAATCAGTAAGCTGCAGTAAAATACACTGGAGCATGTGGGAACGTCATGCTGTACCATTAATGATGGGCACTGATGCACAGTTTAACATGATAAACACACTTTGAGCTGTAACACAGCAAACAGCCTTATAACTATGGAAAATGAGTAGTATTTTGATTGACTATTACAAGCTGGAAAAACGTGAGATAACCATGTAAATGCAATTAACAACACATGCTGACAGATCTCATATTTACACATTTGCCCAAGAAAAGTAAGAGGGGGGTACTTAAATGACTATTTTCCATAACAACTGGGCCCTTCTATAACATTAACTGATGTTAAAACTAACAGATAGCGCTGGCTATTTATTGATTAGCAAACCATGTTATGCTAATGGCTAATGCCGATGCCATTAGTGATCATTGTTCTGCAGCAGAACTTCTGGAACAGAAACATAATAATTAACATCATCTTTACTCTAACTCTCACCTACCTCTTTTCTTTGTCGCGTTTTTCCTCCTCTTCTTTTCTTTGTGTCCTCCCCTGGGCACCAGGCAGTTTGGGACGCTTTGACATGTTGACTTTTTTGATTCAACAAAAAATGAAAACCGAGTAGCAGGTAAAGGAGGTCTGGTGGGGGGCGGGGACTTGGGCTTATTAGGAAAATGGGCTACTATTTAATAGGCTTTGAAGTTATATGTGGACTTATGTAACATACAAGAGAAAAGAGGGTCAGTTATATTAATCGTTTTTTTATTAATTTCACCAAAATCCCTCACATTGCGTTTTGGATTATTTTTATTATTTGTCCTCACCATTATTTAATATTGTTAACCTGACAAGTTTAATAATTTTGACTTTATACCATACATTTCCTTTATTCGCAAAGCCAGTGCTTTTGTTTTGAAGGTCAGTAGAGGTGATTGTAACATCCGGTCCGCCTCTCGTCAGTCTGCCTTGTTCCTGACTGCGAGAGGTATGTATCCGCTGCCGCTGTAACAAAAAGTTGTTTTCACAAGTTTTATAAACGATTTCATGTAAAAGAAATTTAAGCACTGACTGTTTGGTGACACGTTGAAAGTGTTTTAATTCACGTGACAGAATTTTGTAGCCATATTTGAGTGAGAGAGTAAGCTAACTTACCGTGTAGCTCCCCCTGCATCCTGCATGTGTGTGTATGTGAGTGTGGGTGTGGAGGGGTGCGCTTCGGCGCACGTGTTAACCCATCTCTCCTGTAACTTTTACGTTAGGTAGCCTTTTGGAGAGCATGACGACTCACACTCCACGTTATCATTATTCCTTGTGATGCAGGTATGTGCACAGCTGGTTGGGTTCAGAGACTGTATTAATTAGCATTCAATTTAAAATGTACTGCTGACTAACATGGAAATATTTCTGTGAGAAGTTTATTTTTTTTATTTTTCTTCTTTAAATACTCATCTCAGTTTGATACATTGTTTTTATTTTATTTATTTCTGCTAATTGGGATTTATGATTTTGGCACTGTGCATTAAGTATTGTATCATCCATTATTCATTTTTATTTAATTTATTCATACATTTATTATTGTATTTTATTTTCCACAACATTGCAAGGTTGTATAGCATAAGGGGAGTCTGCCTTGTTCCTGACTGCGAGAGGTAGCCTTTTGGAGAGCATGACGACTCACACTCCACGTTATCATTATTCCTTGTGATGCAGGAATAAAATTCCAGTCAGACAGCTCTCTGCGTCCAGCGTCCCTCTGTGTCCAGGCTCTTCTATGCACCAGAACACAACGCAGAATAGTCGGGGTGTGCAAGCCGCTCCGGCTACATTGGTGCCGTGACCCGGATGTCTTCGCTGCAGATCATCACCAGAGTGATCGCCGGTGGTTGTTGGGACAAGTAGGGACATTCCAGAGGTTTTGACAAAAGGGGCATATGCACATGCCACAATTTGGTTGCACTGACTACTACTGATACTTTTTTTTTTATGATATAACTTGGACTTAAAAAAAAAAGGAAAAGTTTTTCTTTGATTCTGTATGCTGAGTTTCACTTATCATTTTTTTTGGGGGTATCTTTGTTTAAATGTCAACCTACCTGGTTAAAATGGCTGATGATGAGGATGTCAGGAGGCCACTTAATTATGATGAAGGTGCTGTGGCTATTACTTTTGGGCGAGGCAGGGTTTTAGGTGATTCCACTCCAGCTAGGGGTATCAGTGCAGTGGGTCACCCAGCTTTATCTTCCACTCGCATGCACCATGACATCACTAGCCAGCAACAACAAGCACCTGATCAAGTCACAAACATCACAGGCATAGGGAGAGGCATGAGTGCAGTACGTCCTCGTACCTCATTTTCCACTCACATGCACACTGATACATCGTCTTCCATGCAACGCCAGTCTAGTGAAGACCTCGGCTCTCCAGACATAGGAAATATAATTGCTCAGTTAGCACATCAGATTGGCGAGAGCATTGCAAACCAGATACAGAAGACTGTAGTTAATCAGAGTGATAAAAGTGCCCCTACACCAAGCATGAATGTAGGAGAAGGTCATCCTGAGTTGAATCTGACAGGGATGAAGCTCGTAATGCAGGCAGATGTCAAAGAGCCACCACACTTCAGGGGTGATGGAACAGACAAATACTCAGTACATGAATGGGAGGAAGTTATGGATGTTTATCTGAAGAAAAGGGGTATTCCACCTCATGAACACTCCCAAGAGATAATGTCAAAACTAGTGGGAAAAGCTAAGGATGTTGTAAGGGTGACTCTCCGCAGCATTCCTTCTTTAAAGCCTGCTGAAGATCCCAAGCTTGTCTTTGACATTCTCAAACAGCATTTCAGCGAAGTAACATATTCCTCCATGCCCCTAGCAGACTTCTACAACACCTTACCTCTGACTGGAGAAAATCCAATGGACTACTGGATCCGCTTGAACAAAGCAGTGGATGTAGCTGATGAGTGTCTGAGGAGACAGGGAAGGAGTATTGAGAGTCCCGCTCATGAAGTCACTATGATGTTTGTGAAGCATTGTCCTGACCCTGCACTCACTAGTGTCCTGAAATGTAAAACAGCAGAGAAGTGGACATCACATGAAATACAAGAGCATCTCATTGAATACCAAAGAGAGGCCAAGACAAAGAACCAAGGTAAAACATACCGCCAACCACACCACCGGCAGGTTGGTGTCCATCCTCAGATCTCAACAGTGGAAGGTGTAACTGCTGATTATGTGGGGGAGCATACCAGTGAACAAAGCATGATGGGGCCGTCACCCACGTCTCCTGTTGAGAGCGCTTGCATTCAGTCACTTATCGGTCTGTTAGATCGTGTATTGGAGCAGAAAGCGCAGTCAGCAGTAAACACAGGACCAAGCAGAGAGCAGACAAATCCTTTCCAAAGGAGATGTAAAGTCTGTCAGGCAGTTGATCACTCCACTACAATGCACTGTAGACAGGAAAATTTGTGTATGAGCTGTTTTAGACCAGGTCACTGGAGGAGAGAATGCCGACAACGTAGGTCAGGACACAATGCCTCACCCAACCCCAACCAATCTCGACCCAGAGAGGAGCGAGATACAGCACCTTTAAACTAAAGGGCTCACACCTGGAGAGGGGACGTGTGGGCATCAAAGACACAACCCTCGAATGTGGCGAAGACTTAAAGGAGGTGTACTCAAATGTGTGCAAAGTCATGCCTGATGACTGTACAGTAGTTGTCCAAAACATCCACAGAGTCAAAGAATTTGGCGAATTATTTCACGCGCCGGTAACCGTAAATGATTCAGCTCAGCTACAAGGACTGCTTGACTCTGGATCAATGGCATGCACAATTAGTGAGGTGGCAGAACAGAGACTCTTATCTGAAAATATCCTGACACAAAGGCAAGAAATGACACAGCGCATTGTCCTTGTTGGCTGTGGTGGAGTACAGGTGAGCCCCAAGTGCATGTATGATATGGAGTTGGGATTGTATGGGATCAAGTGTGTGGTGCCAGTCTTAGTGGTTGCGGGTCAGAGAGACGAAATCATCGTAGGCACCAACCTGTTGAGATATGTGGTCCATCAGATGAAAAGTGAAGACACTTACTGGAAACTTATCTCATACAATGGACAGGAGTTGGCAGAATGTGAACAGTTCTTGGAGATGATGGCTGGCCTCACAAGGTGGAGAGGGGAGGATGTACCAGATAAAGTAGGCACAATCAAGCTGACTCAGGCAGTCACTTTACAACCTCAAAAGGAGTATCTGTTGTGGGGCAGACTACCAAGCAATGTCCCAATGTCACCTGGCAGTACAGTGATAGTGGAGCCTGCTACGTCAAAGTGTGCCCCCCGGGGCATTATGGTAGGCAGAGTAATCACACACTTATGGGGTGATGGTTGGACTCCTATGAGAGTGACAAACATCACAGAAAAGCCTCTCACCCTTAAAAGAAACTGCAAGCTAGCAGATGTCTCCCCTTGCATGGCGGCTGAAGACTTCACATTGTTTCAAAACTCCTGTCAGAAAGAAAATGACACAGATAAGACAACCCATGACCAAAATAAGACTGTTGATAATACTGACCTGAAGCAGAAACTGGAGAACCTTGGCCTGAGAGATGTTGATATTGATGGTTGCCAGGTTAGCCCCTCCATCAAGACTCAGCTAGTTGAAATGCTGGAACAATATCAAGATGTGTTCTCAAAACACCATCTAGATTGTGGAGAAGCCCAGGGTTTTGTACACAGAATCCGCCTCACTGATGACCGTCCCTTCCGCCTACCATATCGCAGAGTGCCCCCGGCTCATTACCAAAAACTACGACAAGTCCTGACTGAGATGGAAGAGCAGGGGATCATACGGAAATCAGTGAGTGAATTTGCGTCCCCTCTGGTGATGGTCTGGAAAAAGAACGGCGACCTCAGGATATGCACGGACTTCAGGTGGTTAAATGCGAGGACCATAAAGGATGCTCATCCTCTGCCTCATCAAGCAGACTGTCTTGCTGCCCTCGGCGGGAACTCTGTTTTCAGCACCATGGACTTAACATCTGGGTTCTACAACCTGCCCATGCATGAGGAAGACAAAAAGTATACCGCCTTCACAACACCTCTGGGTTTGCATGAGTATAACAGAATGCCACAAGGACTCTGTAATAGCCCTGCATCCTTTATGAGAATGATGCTGAGCATTTTTGGCGACCTCAATTTTAGCACCCTGCTGTGTTATCTTGATGACCTCCTGGTCTTCGCCCCATCAGAGCAAGAAGCCCTCCATAGACTGGAGGCTGTTTTCCAGAGGCTGAGAGAACACAACCTGAAGCTTAGTCCAAAAAAATGCCACCTGCTGCGACGGTCTGTGAAATTCCTTGGTCACATTATCGATGGTGAGGGGGTTGCTGTTGACCCAGGAAAGGTGGAAGTCATTGTCAGGATGACAAAGAAAGACTTGATGGAGGATGATGGCCACACACCTTCGGTCCGGAGAGTGAAATCATTCCTTGGAATGATATTCTATTACCAACACTTCATTCCCAACTGCTCCTCAATTGCCAAGCCTCTGTTCGCCCTCACAGCTGGCCAAAAGCGGAGAGGAAAGACTGGTAAATCAAACCAGAGGCCAGGAGTCTTCAGGAAGCTAAAGCCTGCAGATTGGACTGATGATTGTGACTCTGCCTTCCTCAGCCTCAAGGAGAAGCTTCTAGATTGTGTGGTCCTCGCTCACCCAGACTTCTCCAAACCACTGATCCTGTCCATTGATGCCTCTCTCGACGGTCTTGGGGCAGTTTTGTCTCAAATACCAGAGGGTGAGACAAGAGCTCGCCCAATCGCCTTTGCAAGCAAGACCCTAACTGGCTCACAAAAGAGGTATCCTGCCCATCGCTTGGAATTTTTGGCGCTCAAGTGGAGTGTTTGTGAAAAGTTCGGTCATTGGTTGAAGGGACACACTTTCACGGTGTGGACCGATAATAATCCACTGACCTACCTCATGACAAAACCCAAACTTGACGCCTGCGAACAGCGGTGGGTGGCCAGGCTGTCCCCATACAGATTCAGCATCAAGCATATTCCTGGATCAAAGAACATCGTGGCGGACGCCTTAAGTAGAGACCCCTTCTCCAAGTCAGTGAGCCAAAGGCTGATCAGTGAACCATATGAAAACCTTTTGACAGAGGCTGAGGCTACAAAGATGGAAGGAGTGCAAGATGTGTTCCGGTGTAAGGTTCAATGCTCTCAGGCACCAGTCTGTGTTGCCACAAAAGCCGCTTGTGGCAATCAAGCTGGAAGTCAGAGCTCTTCCGATGTTAAATCCATCTGTGATGCTCACTTGGAGTGGGAAAAGGCTGCAGAGTCAAGAGCAGTACAATTTCTTAAGGTGCTTCCTCAGATGGCACCTTCTGAACAAAATGCACTCCCAGCTCTGTCTTTTGAGGAGCTCCACCACAGTCAGGAGTCAGATCCAGACATCCGGGGGGTCCTGCTGTTTGTAGAACGGGGACAACCACCATCTAGGAGGGAGAGAAGCAACTTACCTCACAAGGCACGAGTATTATGCAAACAGTGGCATCGCCTGAAAGTCCAAGATGGAGTCCTCTATAGGACAACAAAAGACCCATTGACTAGACACACAAGGTACCAGTTTGTCTTGCCAACCATGTGTAAAGCCAAGGCCCTTTCTGGAGTGCATGATCTCGCAGGGCACCAAGGACAAGCCAGAACACTACACCTTGCCAGACAACGCTTTTTCTGGCCACAAATGGAAAAAGACATTAAGGATTACGTCAAATGCTGCCAGCGATGTATTCTTGCGAAAACCCCTGAACCAGCTGCCCGAGCCCCACTGGAGAGCATCCGCACCTCAGCACCTATGGAGTTGGTGTGTATAGATTTTTGGAGTGCTGAGGATAGGAAGCAGAGGTCGGTGGATGTCCTGGTCATAACCGACCACTTTACAAAATTGGCTCATGCCTTCCCCTGCGCAAACCAGACAGCAAAACAGGTTGCAAAGAAGTTGTGGGACAATGTGTTCTGCATATATGGTTTTCCAGAGCGAATACATTCCGATCAGGGGGCCAATTTTGAAAGCAAACTCATATCAGAACTCCTCCGTCTCACAGGGGTGGCAAAGTCACACACAACTGCATACCATCCTATGGGAAACGGGCAGACCGAAAGATTCAATAGGACACTTGGCGGTATGCTGCGTTCCTTACCACTGGCAGAAAAGCAGCACTGGACACAGCAGATACAAACCCTGACTTTCGCATACAATGCTACTGTGCATGAAACTACTGGATATGCCCCATTCTATCTAATGTTTGGCCGTGTCCCTAGACTCCCAGTGGATATGGTCTTCCAGCAGGTCCTAAAAGACACCAATGTGGTCGACTACAAGACCTATGCAAGCAAATTGATGGCGAGCCTTCATGAAGCTGCTAATATTGCCCAGCAACATGCAAGTAAAGAGCAGCAGCATCAAGCAGATGGCTACAACAAAAAGGTCCGGGGCACTTGTCTCAATGTGGGGGATAGAGTTTTGCTTGCCAATAAAGCAGAGAAAGGAAAGAGGAAGTTGGCAGATAAGTGGGAACCCACGGTCTATACCGTTATAGACTGTAACCCCCAAACTCACATCTACAAAATCAAAGATGAGAGCGGAAAGACCAAGGTGGTCCATCGGAACTTGATATTGGATGTGAGCTTTTTACCAATCCCTGAGCAAACCAGTGCAGGACCCGATCCAGCCGCCACAGATGAGATCAGTGAGTCCCAGACTGATCCACCAGATGCCTTGAATTGTCTGCCGGAGGAAATTTCAGAGAACCGGACCCACTCATGGGTGTGCATGTCATCAGATGTTGACTGTGAGTCAGTGGGGGATGGCAAAGAGTCAAAAGAGTGGGATGAGACGTCACAATCTGCAGCCTGGGACTCTGATCAGCTGTCATGTGCAGGCTCCCAGGATAAATCCGCAGGCAATGGACTCACAGGGCAGATGGAGGAGGACTTGCCTCTGAGAGACTCACCTGACTCCAATGTGGTTTCCAGGCCATCCACAATGGATAATCATAATGACTCTCTAGCCAGTGTTCATAACGTGAGTGGGGCAGAACATGATGACATCTTACCTGACATAGTGGGTGCTCAAACACCAGCACAAAATTCAGGGCCTAAGGAACATGTCAGAACACGTGCAGGACGAGTTGTTAAGGCAGTTAATCGTCTCATAGAGAACATGGCACAAAAACCACTTCCACGGGGTATTATGAATGGGCTTAATAGAAAATCTCAGTCTTTGTTGACTCTGTTTTAAAGGACAAGGGGAAAGTAACCATGTATGTTATCAAGTATTTTTTTTTTTCAAGTATTGTTATTTTTACATTCCTGACCTGGTGTGGTAAATGTTCTAATTGGTGGTATTGAGTGCCAAGATTTCATGTGGTGTATAAGGCACCATATTAACTAGGAGATACAGGAGCCTGATCAACTTTTGCCTTCTCTGAACTTATTTCATAAGTAGCTTTATATGCTGTATTAAGGGACCAGATTTAAGGGGTCATCTTGGTGTGAGTAAATGTGAACATTTTATCCCTTGTTATCGCCTAATATACTGAATTCAGTTTTCTTCATATGTTCAGGATTTTGGAGAAATTAAGGAGGGGTGAATGTAACATACAAGAGAAAAGAGGGTCAGTTATATTAATCGTTTTTTTATTAATTTCACCAAAATCCCTCACATTGCGTTTTGGATTATTTTTATTATTTGTCCTCACCATTATTTAATATTGTTAACCTGACAAGTTTAATAATTTTGACTTTATACCATACATTTCCTTTATTCGCAAAGCCAGTGCTTTTGTTTTGAAGGTCAGTAGAGGTGATTGTAACATCCGGTCCGCCTCTCGTCAGTCTGCCTTGTTCCTGACTGCGAGAGGTATGTATCCGCTGCCGCTGTAACAAAAAGTTGTTTTCACAAGTTTTATAAACGATTTCATGTAAAAGAAATTTAAGCACTGACTGTTTGGTGACACGTTGAAAGTGTTTTAATTCACGTGACAGAATTTTGTAGCCATATTTGAGTGAGAGAGTAAGCTAACTTACCGTGTAGCTCCCCCTGCATCCTGCATGTGTGTGTATGTGAGTGTGGGTGTGGAGGGGTGCGCTTCGGCGCACGTGTTAACCCATCTCTCCTGTAACTTTTACGTTAGGTAGCCTTTTGGAGAGCATGACGACTCACACTCCACGTTATCATTATTCCTTGTGATGCAGGTATGTGCACAGCTGGTTGGGTTCAGAGACTGTATTAATTAGCATTCAATTTAAAATGTACTGCTGACTAACATGGAAATATTTCTGTGAGAAGTTTATTTTTTTTATTTTTCTTCTTTAAGTACTCATCTCAGTTTGATACATTGTTTTTATTTTATTTATTTCTGCTAATTGGGATTTATGATTTTGGCACTGTGCATTAAGTATTGTATCATCCATTATTCATTTTTATTTAATTTATTCATACATTTATTATTGTATTTTATTTTCCACAACATTGCAAGGTTGTATAGCATAAGGGGAGTCTGCCTTGTTCCTGACTGCGAGAGGTAGCCTTTTGGAGAGCATGACGACTCACACTCCACGTTATCATTATTCCTTGTGATGCAGGAATAAAATTCCAGTCAGACAGCTCTCTGCGTCCAGCGTCCCTCTGTGTCCAGGCTCTTCTATGCACCAGAACACAACGCAGAATAGTCGGGGTGTGCAAGCCGCTCCGGCTACACTTATTCCTCGTTATTGTTTCTTAAGAAAAGAATAAGCCCTCTAAACATTAGCTGGTATTATTAATACTGTAGTGGCTGCTGTGATTGGCCCACTGGGGAAAGGGTATTTGCATGTTTCCCATCCTGCTTTGTGGCCCCCTATGTCTTGCTCTGACTGCACCATGAGTCAAGTGTATGTGTGATCCCTTCAGTGCCTCCTTGTTCGCGGGTCATACAGTACGTTCTCTGAGGGAAAAGAAGTGTGTTAAATGACATGTTTTACACATGATACTAATTTTAAAATACAGAACATGCTTTCTATGGAATTTAAATGACTTTCTTCAGAGATCCCTACGCCCATGTTCATATTTGTAAGTTCAAAAGAAAGTGACGCACAGCTCACTACAATTTCTGGCGCCCCCTGATGGCAGGCGCCCTTAGCATTTGCCTATACTGCCCTAGCCACGGGCCGGCCCTGCTGGAGTGAATCATGGTGCAGGTATGATACAAGATGGTTGCTAGTTTAGTCGCCGATAGGGGGCGCGTCACTGAGAAAACTGCTAAAAGTTCTGTTGTGTGTCTTTAAAAACCCCTCAGGATCAGCTTCTGGAGTGTGGATGTCATTCCTTGATCTTGTATTCTACTTTTATCAGCACCAGTTCCTGACTGATGTGGTGATGCAGCTGCTGATACGAAGGCGCAGTGGTACGATGCTATCCGTCGTCACGTTTTATTAAATCCTGGTGACATATAATTAACACGTGGGAACCAGATAACCGAGTCGTGGTGTTACAAATGTGTGCAAATGACATAAACAGCTCGTGATCAGTCGTTAATACATGAAGAACTTAAACCATCTGTATTATGTCCTAAATGAACTCAGCTCGCTGAGTTGCAGCGATTTGGGGATTTTTCATATATGTGACTGATAAAACTTCCCCATCACTCCGATTTCACAGTTAATGCTTGTAAATGATCATATTCATCATTCATCAAGGAGGAATAACTGGATTTTAACCCCCTATGTCGCGCCTGATGGCGTGTAATTGTGAAGAAATTTACGCCTCGTAAAAGCGTAAAAACATTTGAGAGGTTGTTTTTTTTTTTTTTTTTTAAATGTAGGTGTTTCCATTTGCGGTTTTTAATTGCGATATTTAGGTTTTGCGCAATTCCAGGTGTACTGAGACCCAACGAATGACTGGACAGATATAAATCACTGACAATCTCTTCATAGGAAGGGAAAGAAAAAATAAATAAAGATGAATAGAAGGTTTAAAAGATCACCTTCCTCCATCATGCTATTATGTATCGTTGACCTTGTTCTTCATCCGGCCTCTCTCTCTCTCTCTCTCTCTCTCTCTCTCTTCTTCTAGGTCAGATTTCTTTGGAGGAATTCATCGAAGGGGCTGAAAAGGACCCGTGGGTGATGGAACAACTCAAGCTGGACCTCGGACCTTCTGACTGGTTCGTGAAACAGATGAAGAAGACCTCCTGAGTCGTGATAAATGGCTGGACACCAGACTGGGGGGGGATACTGGAGGTGAAGAGTCCTCATCTTCTTCACAGCGTCACATTCTGGATCTGAAAACTTCAATCTGCAGCTGCCATCATTTGTTTCTTCTTTCGTGGAGGAGAGTCAGTCTGTCACAGCTCATTTCCTTCCAGTGTGAGGACATCGTGTGACCGATGGACTGTTAGGATGCGCAGGTCTTTGGATGTATCCAGCCACCACCTGATGCTTGTTTGGTGGCGTGTTGTCAGTCTTACAGGAAATGTGTCTTTATCGTGATGTCAAAGGGGAAAACAACTGCTGGACAGTTTTTCTTCAAAAGCAGCAACACATTTGGGTTATTGTGAACAGGAGCTGGTAAATGAGAAGGATGCTGGCAGGAAGTAGGCTAGTCTACACACTAAAAAGTCTTGGGTCAAACTGCTGGGTTAAAAAGGGACCAACTAATTTCTGAGTAATTTCAACGCAAACATTTGGGTTGTTCTCCTAACTTTTGGATTAAAATAACCCAACATTGTAGTCAATATAACCCAACTTCTGGGTTAAAATAACCCAACATTGTAGTCAATATAACCCAACTTCTGGGTTAAAATAACCCAACATTGTAGTCAATATAACCCAACTTCTGGGTTAAAATAACCCAACATTGTAGTCAATATTACCCAACTTCTGGGTTAAAATAACCCAACATTGTAGTCAATATAACCAAACTTCTGGGTCAAAATAACCCAACATTGTAGTCAATATTACCCAACTTCTGGGTTAAAATAACCCAACATTGTAGTCAATATTACCCAACTTCTGGGTTAAAATAACCCAACATTGTAGTCAATATAACCCAACTTCTGGGTTAAAATAACCCAGTATGGTAGTCAACATAACCCAACTTCTGGGTTAAATATTCAACCCAAAATTTGGTTAAAAAACGAAACAAAAAACTATTTTCTGTTGGTCCCTTTTTAACCCAGCAGTTTTTCTGGGTATTCACCCAGGAGATTTTAGTGTGTACTGGGTTAAAAAGGGACCAACTAATTTCTGAGTAATTTCAACGCAAACATTTGGGTTGTTGTCCTAACTTCTGGGTTAAAATAACCCAACATTGTAGTCAATATTACCCAACTTCTGGGTTAAAATAACCCAACATTGTAGTCAATATTACCCAACTTCTGGGTTAAAATAACCCAACATTGTAGTCAATATTACCCAACTTCTGGGTTAAAATAACCCAACATTGTAGTCAATATTACCCAACTTCTGGGTTTAAATAACCCAACATTGTAGTCAATATTACCCAACTTCTGGGTTAAAATAACCCAACATTGTAGTCAATATTACCCAACTTCTGGGTTAAAATAACCCAGTATGGTAGTCAATATAACCCAACTTCTGGGTTAAATATTCAACCCAAAATTTGGTTAAAAAACGAAACAAAAAACTATTTTCTGGGTTGGTCCCTTTTTAACCCAGCAGTTTTTCTGGGTATTCACCCAGGAGATTTTAGTGTGTACTGGGTTAAAAAGGGACCAACTAATTTCTGAGTTATTTCAACGCAAACATTTGGGTTGTTGTCCTAACTTCTGGGTTAAAATAACCCAACATTGTAGTCAATATTACCCAACTTCTGGGTTAAAATAACCCAACATTGTAGTCAATATTACCCAACTTCTGGGTTAAAATAACCCAACATTGTAGTCAATATTACCCAACTTCTGGGTTAAAATAACCCAACATTGTAGTCAATATTACCCAACTTCTGGGTTAAAATAACCCAACATTGTAGTCAATATTACCCAACTTCTGGGTTAAAATAACCCAGTATGGTAGTCAACATAACCCAACTTCTGGGTTAAATATTCAACCCAAAATTTGGTTAAAAAACAAAACAAAAAACTATTTTCTGGGTTGGTCCCTTTTAACCCAGCAGTTTTTCTGGGTATTCACCCAGGAGATTTTAGTGTGTACTGGGTTAAAAAGGACCAACTAATTTCTGAGTAATTTCAACTCAAACATTTGGGTTGTTGTCCTAACTTCTGGGTTAAAATAACCCAACATTGTAGTCAATATTACCCAACTTCTGGGTTAAAATAACCCAACATTGTAGTCAATATTACCCAACTTCTGGGTTAAAATAACCCAACATTGTAGTCAATATTACCCAACTTCTGGGTTAAAATAACCCAACATTGTAGTCAATATTACCCAACTTCTGGGTTTAAATAACCCAACATGTCAATATTACCCAACTTCTGGGTTAAAAACCCAACATTGTAGTCAATATAACCCAACTTCTGGGTTAAAATAACCCAGTATGGTAGTCAATATAACCCAACTTCTGGGTTAAATATTCAACCCAAAATTTGGTTAAAAAACGAAACAAAAAACTATTTTCTGGGTTGGTCCCTTTTTAACCCAGCAGTTTTTCTGGGTATTCACCCAGGAGATTTTAGTGTGTACTGGGTTAAAAAGGGACCAACTAATTTCTGAGTAATTTCAACGCAAACATTTGGGTTGTTGTCATAACTTCTGGGTTAAAATAACCCAACATTGTATTCAATATTACCCAACTTCTGGGTTAAAAATAACCCAACATTGTAGTCAATATTACCCCACTTCTGGGTTAAAATAACCCAACATTGTAGTCAATTTTACTCAACTTCTGGGTTAAAATAACCCAACATTGTAGTCAATATTGCCCAACTTCTGGGTTAAAATAACCCAACATTGTAGTCAATATAACCCAACCTCTGGATCAAATATTCAACCTGAAAGTTGGGTAAAACAACAACAACAAAAAAACATTTCTGGGTTGAAGTTACTCAGAAACTAGTTGGTCCCTTTTTAAACCAGCAGTTGGGTAAAAAATAACTCACTATGGGTTATTTTTAAACCAGGAGTTTTTTGTCTACGTTGGCCCTTGTTCATGTGCACAACCAGCCGTTATAATATGACCACAGATGAAGAGAGACCTCCTGGTCTGCAGTGATCTGGATCTACCAAGAGTCTACCGGGTCAGCAGCCTCGTCTGGCTGATCGCATCCAGAAGAAGCGCTGCTGTGGCTCAACCTGGTGAACTCTTGCTTCGTTAAAAAAGACATAAATAGTGAAACTGGACCATGACACCCTGAAACATGGCAGCTGGGTGGAGTTATCCACGTTTTCTCTGTGGTGGTGTTGCGGTCCGAGCACACTCCAGGTAAAAGGAATTCCCTGATGTTTGTGGTTTCGTTTTTTACAAGAATGGTTTGAGC
Organism: Atherinomorus stipes; assembly: GCA_023101725.1. Lineage (NCBI taxonomy): Eukaryota > Metazoa > Chordata > Actinopteri > Atheriniformes > Atherinidae > Atherinomorus > Atherinomorus stipes. The sequence continues at coordinate 120,266 of JALJCO010002756.1, forward strand.
TGTTGACTCAGTATTAAAATTCTCCACATCTCAACCAGATCTCAGAGTAGATCTGCAGGATCCTCATGGCACAGATTCTGCCGTGCCCCTTCAGAAGTCCAGTGGAGTCCAACCTTTGCAACAAAACCAGATAACCAGTAACAAATTCAACACATTGGAATCTGATTTCTTTGTTTTTGGTAAGGCTTTTTAAGAAAAAATATACTTCTTGTTGCATGATTTTATTAAAATGTAATGATTTGCCTTCAGGCTGCGACAGTTGTCTTTGTTAAGTGGGAAAATGGCAGCTTTTTCTTTGCATTTACAGTGAAGCTCTGCAACTGTATGTGTCTGCAGATCGTCAGCTGACATTTCCCCTGTCAGGGCTTCCAGTATGAGTATCCCATTCCCACTGCTGGCCACATCAGCAGGATAAATCTCATCTTTAACAGCAACATTTATCAAAGAAGACACATGAATGCTTGTTTTAATGTCACGTTATTAAATGTGGATATGTGCCTGCTTAAACACCAGCCTGACAGTAGCATCTTTCTTCATCTGAACTGTTGTTTTAAGGTCATTGAAACATTTATATTTGAAAGCCAACATCGATAAAATCAGCAAGCCATAAATTTACCAGAATTTCCTCTCTATGAGCTCCTTAAAGGTACAGTGTGTAAGAATGACTGACATCTAGCGGTAAAGATGGGTATTTAAAAGATGTTTCTTTCAAATGACATCATATTCCAAGCACTGTTGTGAATGTACGGTGGCTGTTAGTGGTCAAAATTCTCCCAGACATAAAGATGTTTTCATCTGAGTGGATCCAGTGGCCTCAGGTGTAGCTACTGTACTATGAGAGACTATTTTTTTTTTTATGTCTTTTAAGGCATTACTGATCCCAGACAGTGATCCAACTCCCATTAAGCAAAGTTAGTACAGCAGTTTAAAGTTCAGAGGGTTCTTACTTCACACATATTGTTTTGTCCATGCAGGGACACCGTAGTAAAAATGGTGGAACAAAAATGGCAGCATCCATATGTGCACAGCCCAGCAAGTAGATATAAATGACTCATTCTAAGAAAATAAACATATAACAGCTGTTCTAGTGCAGCAATTACACATCAATAGAAACACAGTTTTGAATAATATGTATCACATTTTTCTGCCAATGACCTTTGATTTTTTTACATACTGTACCTTTAACGTTTGTTAAACTAAAAACAAACAGCAGACTATCAGCTGTACATGTTGGGCATGAATTTTCCTCCACTTTGCTCCTGTTTCATGTTGAGCTGATTAAATGTGCTCGTTTCCCGGACACATTAGCTTCATTGTTGGACTCATAATATAAGACTACAGCTCTGTGATTTGGGCCAACGCATGTGCCGGTGACTTCATGCTGTCCTGATGGGAGCTTTTCCCGTATGGATTTAGTCTGACTCACTATACTTAGCCTTTAAGGCTCTTTACCGGCCAGCATGATATCCTTGGGCTTCACAAAGACACTAATAAGAACGGCTAAGATGAGTCTCTGAGACTTATAGGATCATATTAAGTGATGTATAAATGATTGTTGAGCTGTTATTCAGACTGCATGATAAAAGTTGCAAACACATTTATTAGAAAAACAGAACATCTACTCAGTGTTCCAGGGATAGATGCAGGGATCTGTGGCGTTAATGCATATCAGTTAGGCAAAGAGATTAAAAGGCCAGCAGGTCAGATTACATGTCAAACAAGCTCTGATGGGGTAACAGGACTTTCTGGTTGTGTGTGTGTGTGCCACACCGACAGCTCTTTTACATACTCAGATTAAAGATAGCCTACAGTGTATAATGCTGCGTTCCATTTGAACTTGGAAATTCCCAGTTCCGAGTAGGAACTTTCAACTGGAACAGCCCCCCGAAGTCGGATTTCCCACTCGGGAAGTTGGACAATCCTCGCAGCTCTCAGTTCAGATTTGAAGATGGACGCGTCCAGTGTTAACAGTTTTAGAAGCTCCTGTAATGTAACATTTATTTACGCTTCTCACTAATATTTTGACGATTACATTAGTCATACACGTAGTATTGGTTTATACGGATGTAAGGGGAAGCTGCTGTAGTTTTATTCACATTTTTCATGGGATATATGTAAACTACAACGCCAGCTGTGCTAACAGTGGCTAATAACAATAGCCTTAGCAAACACGTTGTTTTACTGGGCTGCTAACTGGTTTTCCGACCAGTGAACTGGAACGCAAGTTGGTCGGGTGTGACTTCACCCCCCAGTTCCCACTTCCCAGTTCCGAGGTAAATGGAACGCAGCATAAGAATTACCATCATCTGCTGGTGGAGATGAGCATAGAAATTACTTCAAATGCACAGCAGTGAATGTACGGTGGCTGCCAGTGGTCAAAACTCTTCCAGACATAAACGTGTTTTCATGTGTGAGTGAATTCAGAGGTCTCAGGTGCAGCGACGACAGCGCTGAAGGTAGCTGCCGTCACAGCCGTGCGGAAGAATCTGAGTTTTTAGGAGAACAGACAGAGATAAGCCAATTCTTAAAACCATAAGCTTTATTTAAGTTTAAAGTGTTGATGACACATTTTTTACATTTTTTGCCAATTTTATAGACCAAAATGTTCTTCATGATGATCTGTGTAACAAAAACAGGCACAGCTACATAGATGAGTTATTAGTAAACGTCACTGTATTTCAGCATCCAACCATACTGTGGCGCTGTTCGCTGAAACCGGATGTGACGTCTGCCAGAGAGCGTTCTCAGCTCATTTAACACTGAAGTCAATGGCTTCATTGCGGTTTTTTAGTTCATTTTCTAGTTTTACAGACTCAGCCTTCTGTTGTATTGCCAGTTAATGTTTAAAAGCTCGTAAGTACAGCATTAGTTTAAGTTTCCTACAGATCCAGAATTTTATTTTAAAGAGGATAAAGAAGCAGGTCAGACTTACCGGTTAACAGTAGGAGCCCTCTGCATCTTGACTGTGTCCTGCTTCCGTTAACTGGAGCTGTTGAAACCTGTAACACATGAGGCGCATTTGGACAGAGAGGTTCTAGGAACGCAGTTCCAATAACCACCTGTTCGAGTTTAGTTATAAGAACTACCCTTCCCCATCAGTTTGCGTTGGCACATGAGGGAGGACCTTGATAGGAACCATGTTTGACGCAATCGTCTGTGACAGAGACAAATTTATGCCCGAGCAGATCTGATAAAAAACTGAGGTTTCTCATTTCTTTTTATTCAAAGCTATTATAAAAGCTAACTTCCCAGCTTTCCATCATCACATCATTTGTACCACGTAACGAAACTTCTTGTTGTTGTTACAATCTCGGTAAACAGCTGTGGGACTTTTAAAATATGGCGGGGCTGGAAGAAGCGGAGATCACGCAAGGGGCGCGGCTTGCCAGTTCTACCAATCACCAAACATCTACGTATTTCGGTTCCTATGGAACCCCGAAAAGACCCTGCCTCGGAGTAGGAGCTAAAAGGTTGTAGGAACTGAGGAACGGGGTCCCTAGTTCCTATATGTCTGAATGCGCTAAAAACCAGTTCCAGTCTGGCTGTTGTGGAGCATCTTTCATGATTTCCACGGCTTTGATTATATGTGTAAATCAATGAGCCGACCGCAACTCCTTATCTCGCTAATGTCACCTCACGGAGGCTAGTGTCACTAGCGAAAAGCTATTAGCTTTTAGCCACGCCTCTTAAACACTGGATATTTATGGAAATGCACGTCTGACTTCTAACTGCACAGAGCTATTTATTTTGTCTTGGTGTGTTGTCGTATGGCAAAGTTACTTGAAGTTAAGTGTCATCAGCACTTTAAGTTTCCTCATGTAGCACATCTGCAACAGTAAAAGTGTCCACAGTACTTCACTACTAATAAAAACCATAAAACACTCAAAAATAAAAGAACGACACAAGAGTTTACAGAATAAGTAAAAGCCAACCAGGTAAAGCAATTTAAATTATTTATTAAAACAAAAGAACAAAAAGTAAAAATGTCCATTTATACAGAAATGCCTGCTCATCTAGGAAAGTCTTTAGTGTGGTTTTCTAAGCAGGGATTTACAGCATCACAGCTGCCGCAGGAACAGCTGGAATTTTAGCTTTGACTCTTTTTTTTGTTGGCTTTTCTTCCCTTTTCGTCCATCGCTCTTTTTTCTGAGAGTGAACTCTGGTACCATTTGATGATGTCACTCAGGTCCTTGATGTAGACTTTGATCTGAGAGGAAGAGACGGTTACGGAGACCATCTTCTGCTGCTCTGACCCTGCCGACCTCTGTGAGGACTCTTACCTGATCCAGCTGTGTGTCCGTGTCGGTGATGTTCACGCCTTCTTCTCCTACGACCCCTCCGCCCAGCTCAAACAGGCTCAGTGCGGCCATCTTAATCTGGCACAGTTCCACCGTTTTCTTTGCCGCCGTGTCCTGGATGTGGTCCCACTTCCTTTCCTGTAAGCAGAGAGAAACACTGAGCTTCGTTCAGGAGGAGTCCGACTCGGACTGGGACTGCGGATCATGTCTGGTACCCATGATAGCGACTTGGAGCGAGCCTGATCCAGCTCAGTCTGCAGCTGGGAGAGCTCGTTGTTCTTCTGCAGGAGGAGCAGGTTATGCCGGTCCTCCAGCGTCTGCAGCGTCTTCTTCTGCTGGTCCGTCTGCTCCTCCACCTGATTCCTCTTCTCAAGCAGCTTGTCTCTGGTGCGCAGCAGATTCTCCAGGTGACCGACCAGCTCGTCCACGTCTCTGAACTTCAAACACAAATTCACAGTCAACAAACGTTGACGAATATTCTGAAGCATCCGCCTCACATCCAGCCCTCTACACGCCACCATGAACTAGAATCGGTTAAAACACATTGCTGGAAATTAATCTGTGGTTGTTGCTTCTTCACAAAGAAGAAAGTAAGTAAAGTTTATTTTTATATATCGCCTTTCACAGACAAGGGAAGCTCACGTCGGTGTTTTACAAAGGAAATAAATAAAATTAGGGATTGACTGATTGACTGACACACACACACACACACATATATATATATATATATATATATATATATGTATATATATATTTGTATATATATACACACGTGTTATTACAGATTATTTAAATTGAGCCTTTTTATTTTCAATGTGATCTATCACTGTGCATTTAATCTCTTTTTAAAATCAGTTTCCATCAGTTTTTTCTGTTGTTCCTCTTTTGTTGTAAAATGTTGTAGATTTTGTATTTATAGCCTAATTCTGATTTGTTCTTGTGGGAGTCTGATTTTATTCCATTAATTAAACACGTGATATAAATGTGTTTGTGACGATTTCATAATAGATTTTTATATTATTTTATCCATGTTTATCACGCCACGTTTTACAAGGTTCAGTCTGTTAAACGCAGGTGGATTTGGTTTAGTAATCAAATAAAAACACCTAAAATCAGATCATTACACCAAAACAATGAGACCTGGACCAGTTAGGACTGAAAAATTGGGCCCCATCGTGAAAAAGGATGAGAACCCCTGATCTAGACGATGCTCTTTAAGGATGAAACGCTGTCTTCCTGTAGGACTGACAAGCTCGCAGTACCTGGGACTGATGGAGGACCTTTTCCATGAAGTCCTTGTACACAGAGTGTCTCTCCACCTGCCGCAGCAGTTCCTGTTTCCGCTCAGACATTTCTGCTATCTCCTTCCTCAGCTTCTCTATCTTCTCCTCATTTTCCTGCACGAGGCGAATCTGCACCTGAGCTTTGTGGTCGTGAACTCTGCTGTCTCTGTCCTGGACAGAAATGACACGAATTCCCGTCATCAGCTGCTCCAGCCGGAAAACTGAACCCCAACATGAGTTGTGTGTGTTTCCATCTTACATTTATGAACGTTTCACAGCTGTCATAGCGCTCTTCTGTTTCCACAATGTTCTTTTTCAGCTCCTCGGTGCGCTGCTCCACGTACGCCAAATACTAAGTGAAACCCCCCCCAAAAAAAGAAAAAAAAGAGTATGTATGTATGAAAAAAAACGTATGAAAATCATTATGATTTTGTCATCAAACCACTCAAACATGAGTTCTGTTGGCTTTCTCTCTAATTTTTTGGGTAGTTTAATCTATTATTTAAGGTTTGGCCCATTTACTTTCTCTCTGTTCAGTTAACTTATCTGAATTTGGTTAAATGGAGCAGAATTCACTTGCAACTGAAATAAATTATAACAATCAGGATTTTCACACATAAATATTTCTAGAAATTTAATTAAAGTGCATTAAAACCATACAAGAATGGATCCAAGTTGTTTTAATCCGCTTGTACCACGGTCCCACAGAGTTAACATTTAAAGGTACAGCATGTACAAAATCAAAGGTCAATGGCTGACAAATTGAATATATAATTCAAAACTGCGTTTCTATTGATGTGTAATCTCTTCACTAGAATAGCTGTTACATGTTTATTTTCTTAGAATGAGTCATTTATATCTACTTGGTGGGCGGTGCACGTATGGAGGCTGGCATATTTGTCCCACCATTTTTCCTACGGTGTCCCTGAATGGACAAAACATTGTATGTGAAGTGAGAACTCTGAACTTTAAAACTGCTGTACCAGATTTGTTTAATGGGAGTTGGAGAGTGGGATCCGTAATGCCTTAAAAGACATTAAAAGTATTTACTCATAGTACGGTCATAGCTACACCTGAGACCACCGGATCCACTCACAATGAAAACATCTTTATGTCTGGGAGAATTTTGTCCAATAACGACCACCATACATTCACAACAGTGCTTGGAATATGACATCATTTGAAAGAAAACATATTTACCACTAGATGTCAGTAATTCTTACATACTGTACCTTGAAGGCATTACACGTCCATTCAGAGACACCATAGTAGTAAAAATGGTGGAACAAATATGGCAGCCTCCATATTTGCACTGCCCAGCAAGTAAATATAAGTGGCTTATAGGGGATTATCACGCTTACCGGAAGTTCCCGGTATTTTGACACTTCCTCTTCCGGGCCATGTTAACGACAGCCGTTCCTGCTCTGTTATACTGTTTAAATCGGATAAACTCCAAACATTCTCAAGTTTTCATTCTAGACTGAAATGATACTAAGGAAGAAGTGGATCAAAGCGATCGATTCGCCGCGGTGAAGGGCCGAACTTTATAATAAAACACACGTTTGTTTGTCGCCGGTGGGGCACAACACCGGCACTTCACAGCATGCTAGCATTAGCCAGCTAGCGTTTACTGACGTGCTGAACATTGTGCGTCTTAAAACACACAAACATCTGAAAATCGGGTCTGTACCCCCCCGTTTCCAGTGGAACAACTGGGGACTGCCAAGAAAGGAGACGCTTTCAGATGCTTGTGTGTTTTCAGACGCACAAAGTTAGGCACGTTATCGAGCTGGCTAATGCTAACCTGCTAACAGTAGTACGTCAGCTACTACTCTGTTAAACTTTGTAAATCAGATAAACGCCAATGCCAAGTTTTCATTCCAGACTGAAGTGATGCTAAGGAAGAAGTGGATCAAAACGACCGATTCGCCGCGGTGAAGGACCGAACTTTATAATAAAACGATACACGTTTGTTTGTAGCCGGCAGTCTGCACAGTCGTGTTGGCAGGCTAGCATTAGCCAGCTCGATGACGTGCCTAACTTTGTGCGGCTGAAAACACACAAGCATCTGAAAGCGTCTCTCCTTTTTTTTGGCAGTCCCCAGTTGTTCCACTGGAAACGGGGGGTACAGACCCGATTTTCAGACGCTTGTATGTTTTCACAAGCGAAAAGTTGGTAACGTCAGCTAACGCGAGCTTGCTAACGCTAGCTGTAGTGTAGTCTGCATCATTGAAGTGCCGACTACAGACATACGTGCAACCTTGTTTTATTTTAAATTTCGGTCCTTCACTCCGACAAATCGCTTTCATCCACTTCTTCCTTAGTGTCTTTTCAGTCGGGAATCAATGAAAACTTAGGTACGGCTGGCGTTGTTTATTAGATGTACAAAATGGAACAGAGCAGCAACATCGAGCCATTCCTGGCCCGGAAGAGGAAGCTTCAGATGTTTCAACTTCCGGAAACCGGAACGCGGAAGCAGAGGCGGGGCGTGTGGACAGGCAAGCCAGGCATTTGCTTGCACCCCCTGTCTCTAGGGGGCCCCCAAGTGCTGACAAATTGTACTGCACAGCAATGACAAGAATGGGCATTTACTTTGCAATGAAATGACACCGTAGTAGAAAACCCCCTTGTTGGGCCCCCACCCCATGCCTCTTGCTTGGAGCCCCATAAGATCCTAGCAACGCCTCTGCGCGGAGCGTGATAATCCCCTATTCTAAGAAAATAAACATGCTACAGCTATTCTAGTAAAGCCATTACACATCAATAGAAACACAGTTTTGAAATATATTTCTTTTTTCTTTTTTGCCACCTTTGATTTTTTTCCACATTGTACCTTTAATGATCTGAACCAGTTTGCACGTTGCTATGGTGACGCCCGTAGCGGAGTGGTATGGCAGTGATTTAACTTGTCAAACTACGTGTGTATATGAGAATAATGCACTTCAGTAAGCCTTAATTCTCTCTGAGCATGGTCTAAATGTCTATAATTGTTGTGTAACAGCGCTGAATAAGAGATTTTATGGAGAAAATCTCAACTTCTCACCTCTTTGCGCTCCTCGTGCTTCTTTCTGAGCACTTCCGCCTCGGTTTCCAGCCAGTGGAGCTCCATCCAGGAAGAGAAATCTCTTGGGTCCGACACCCTGTCGCTGACGGAGCCGGCTTTCCTTCTGTGAACACAAAACTTGTGAACATGCTAGTTCAGGTTGTCCCGGTCCAGGCCTTCGGAGACCCCCTCCCCGGACAGAACTTACTCCGCACATGGCCTCGGGAGCTTCGAAAACATGGTTCTCGGTTTTCCAGCAAGATTTAATGACATCCGCTGTTTCAGGTGGACTCTTCCTCCAGCTTTTTGACGCTTAACTGCTGAATTTTTCCTCACAACTGGGCATTCTGCCTCATCGTTTCCATGGCAACGCGTCGCAGTCGGACTTTTCAAAGAGGGAGAATCGGCAGAAGTCTGTCCACTTTTAAACCAAGATTTATTTTTATTTAAACCGAGTCAGACCACAATTAACAATCTGTTTAACAATAACAGTCAAATCGCCCCCCCCCCCCAGGCTTTATTAACACCTTAAAGGGGAAGTTCAGAATTTTTGACATAGGGCTTCATTTACAAGTGAGCCAGAATACTACTTATCACTGAAGACGGTTTCAACATATCTCATCCCGTTATGCTAGTTCCAGTTGGTCGCCGATGCTAATGCTAGTGCAAGTCAATAGGAATCTGCTAGCCTGTTATTAATAACAATCTTATAATAATCTAATAACAATCTTTTACAGAAAACACCATCAACATGACATTATAAAACCATGAAATGACAGAGGAGAGCAGAAATAAAAATTTACACGTAGTAAAGTTTGGCTAAATGAACAACAAAGATGATCACAGCATTTGGGAATACAGTCCATCAGGAATCATAAAGACAAACTTAAACGTAAAATTAAATATTTAACTTTAGATTCATTTAAATCATCACATCATATATATATGTGTTAAAACTATAGTTCTTTCACCATCTCATTTGACTTTACAACAATCACTATCACCTGTTGCCTGATTGACACGCCCAGGAAGTTACATAACCAACCCTGCCAGCCTGCTCAGTCCCTTTTTCCCTCCAAACCATTGTAACAAAGGAACCTGTGAGTTGTCACTGAAGCAAAGGAAACCTGAGTTTTGACATGAACTGTTGATTTAATCTCCCTTTAAATATGTTTGTTTATGATGCTCACGGTGTATGTTCATATGTCCAGCTGGTGTTTGTTTGCCATGGAGATGTTTGGCCCAGCTGAGTGGATGCATTGATAATGTAGGTTGCAGTGTATTCACTTTGTTCTATTAGATCTACAGTATTTGATGTTTGAACGTGATATAATCTGTAGTAATCTGTCTTGTCTTATTTCAGACAAAATCATCCACCAAGCTGTTGAGAAAATAAAATGGTGGAACTCAGTCCGGAATCCTGTGTTTAAATGTGCACACCACATGAGACGTTCAATGACCCAGCCATGCTCAGAAGCTGAGTAGATTTTTCATGGTCCTTCGAGCCGGAAGAACGTCCATGGTGGAGAATGGATTCACAATCGTCTCTGCAAGATGACCAGCACAGAGGAAGACCACACCGAGAGAGGATGCCTCCAAGGTACCTACAAGACTACAGAACTGAACTGTATGGTAATCCCCCACAGCAACCATTACAGTCTGCAGAACCTGCTGCAGAAAGTTCAGAGACTGCTTTATTGAGGAGTGAGGTGGCGGATTTAAAGGACATGGTCAGAGAGTTAATTGGTAGAGTTGAACAGTATGAGCAGAGTTCTGAAGGTGATTCAGAGAGTGACAATGTAAGTGGATCTCAGGTTGAACCATCTGCTTTGAATGTATCAAACCAGCCACTTCATAATCATGTTCCTTGTGAGAAATCTCATTCTGAGCCCATTTTATCTGAACCTGTAAACCCACTTTGTACTGGGAAAATCTCTCAGTCTGTTCAGACATTATTTCCTTACTGTCATCATGCTGCCTCTGTACCATGCAAACATAAGAGAACCATTGTAGTCCCTGATGATAATATACCAGGTCCAAGCTCTCAGCATCAGGATTTAGGTATCACTGCAGCTCCAGTATCTCAGAATCCAGTTTCTGTTCCCTACCTTTCTTCCAGTTCAGTCTTTCCTCATGGACCTATTACCCATGCTTATTCAAGTTTGGTTTTACCTTCTGCCACTCCTTCCCATCAAGGTCCATTGAGTCAGCCTCCTTTGTCTGTACCTGTAACTCAAGGACCACAGACTTATTTACCATCTGGTCAACGGCCACTGATTTCTTCACATCAAGGACATTATGTTCAAGCAACTCATGGCTATCACAGTCAACCACTACCACCAATGCAAGGGATGTATGCTCCTTCATATCAAATACAACCTTCCTCCATTATAGTACCACAGGTTTTGGGTTTACAGCCCAGTGTTAACCCTCCCAGTAATGTGGTTCCATACCCACAGTCTCACATACCTCAGCAAACTGTGCAGCAGATGGTGGGATCAAGATATTCATTACGTGTTGAAGGACCTTCATTCCCTTATTTCAGTCATAATGACCCTTATGAATTTGTACTGTTGAAAATGGCTCTTACAAACCTTCTACCGGCAGATGAGTCAGAAATGTACAAATATCACATTCTGCTGGACCATTTACGTCTACCCGCTGCACGCCACATTGCTCTCTCCTATGCTCATAATGTATGCCCTTATACTACAGCCTTGGCAGCCCTGGAGAGACAGTTTGGTCAACCACATCAATTAGCTCTTAAAGAGATACAAACCATTTTGAATCTCCCTAAAGTTGTTAGGGGAGATGGTGAAGGTTTTCAGAACTTTGCTGTTAGAGTGAGGTCTCTGGTTGGTATGTTGCAGTCTCTCGGACCAGGAGAGGGTGCCACAGAGCTGACCTGTGCTTCACATGTTCATCGCTTGTTAAGTAAGCTTCCTGCAGAGCTAGTGTCCAACTTTGTCAGATATGCCCGAGTAGCTACTCCTGCTGCCCATTATAACTTAGTCGATTTTGCTGCATGGCTTGAAGGAGAAGCCGAATGTCAAGCTGTTGTAGCCCAAGCAAGTAACCTGCATGTTGGTACTGCTCAAGTGCCAAAGAAGGAAGTCGGCCAAAGATATAAACTGCCATCAGCTACCATTCTTCATGGGGCTGATAGAAAGGCTTCAACTAAGCATCCCACTCCAGGAAAGGAGTCTCAACCGCAAATGAGATTCCCATGTGTATACTGCCAGTCTGACACACATTATCTTACAAATTGTGAAAACCTGAAACGTTTGAGCATAGATGAAGTAACAAAATGGTTAAAGGAGCAAAACAGATGTTGGAAGTGTGGTAGAACCCACAAAGCTGTAGATTGTACTTTGAAAAAGCCTTGTCCTAAATGTAATGGTCAGCATCTAGGAATATTTCATGAAGTGCAAAGCACCAGAGCATCCAGAGTATTGTATGTGAACCCACAAAGTCGATCACCCAAAGTATTGCTCAAAGTAGTTAAAGTAAGATTAAGCAATAATGATCGAACATTCGATACCTATGCCATCTTAGATGATGGCTCTGAACGTACCATGTTGCTACCAGGAGCAGCTAAGTATCTTGGTTTGAAGGGAGAGCCTGAGAAACTTAAGCTTTGCACAGTGAGACAACAAACAGAGATTCTAGAAGGTAGAGCTGTGAACCTACAGATTTCTGCTGTTTCAACCCCTGAGAAAAGGTTTTCAGTTGATGCTGCATTCACCTCTGACAAGATTATGTTTGTTGAACAGAGTTACCCTGTAGATAAACTGAAGCAACGTTATTCATACCTACATGATATTCCATTGAAGTCCTTTACCAAAGTTCAACCACACATTCTTATTGGATCAGACAATCCATTCCTTATTACACCAATTGAAGAAGTGCGTTATGGTCCAAAGGGAACCCCAGCTGCAGTAAAGACAAGACTGGGATGGGCACTGCAAGGACCAGTCTTTCTGGTGAGTCAGCTGATTCTATTCAGTGCTTATTCACCTCAACAGACAACCCTTTCACTGAGTTGAAGTGGCATGTCGAACAACTATGGCAGGTTGATACCTCCCGTTCAGAAATGAGAAGCTGATTACTAGGTCAAAACAGGATAAGGAGGCTATGGACCTCTTACAAGAAAAAACCATACGAGTCAAAGTAGATGGAACCAACCGTTATGGCACCCCACTGTTGAGGAGAAAGGATTCACCTAAATTGAAAGCACCAGTAGATTCTGTAATGCCCCTTCTCCGTAAATCTGAGCGCAGGTTGGAGAAAACCCCTGAATTAGCAGCAGTTTACAATACCGAGATTGATAAACTTGACCAGGCTGGTTACATAGCTAAACTCAGTCCAGAGTTAGTTTCTGAGTCTGATGAATCGTGGTATATACCTCATCACCTTGTGGAGCACAATGGAAAGCCCAGAGTAGTGTTTAATTGCTCCTTTTCTTACCAAGGTCTAGTGTTAAATGATCAGCTTCTTCCAGGCCCCACTCTTGGGCCTACATTGATTGGTGTCCTGCTTCGTTTCCGCCAGCATAAAGTGGCCATGAGTGGAGACATAAAAGGAATGTTTCACCAAGTAAGACTCTTGCCAGAAGACAAACCACTTCTTAGATTCTTATGGCGAGACATGCAGCGAAAGGTGGCTCCAACTGTTTTTGAATGGCAAGTGCTCCCATTTGGCACAACTTGTAGCCCTTGTTGTGCGATTTATGCCCTTCAGAAACACGTGAAAGACCACAGTGATGGGAATGAGGATGTAGTGGATACTGTTCTGAATTCTTTTTATGTTGATAACTGTCTTACGTCACTGCCCAGCCCAGATGAAGCAAAACTCCTTCTCCTCAGGACAAAGGATGTGCTATCTTCTGGTGGATTTGAAATAAGACAATGGGCTAGTAACGTACCATCTGTTGTTGATCATCTACCTCAAGATGCCAGATCTGACAGTGCTGAATTATGGCTGAATCAGAACAGAACAGACCCTATTGAGGGAGCCCTGGGACTAAGTTGGCATTGTGTTTCTGACACATTGGGTTATAAACACAAACCCATTGTCTACCAGACCCTGACTATGAGAAATGTGTACAAGGTGTTGGCTTCCCAATATGACCCTTAGGTTACATCATCCCATTCACTACACGGGCTAAAGTTTTGCTGCAGCAACTCTGGATCACAAATAAACAATGGGACCAGACCATAAATTCTGGTGATCTGTACCAAGCATGGAACAAATGGGAAGGTGAGCTACCATACCTAGATCACCTTCGCTTTCCCAGATGGTACAATGGTAATAATCCTCATGTATCTCATGATGTGAAGTCTAGAGAGCTACATGTTTTCTGTGATGCCTCTGAAAGGGCGTATGGTTCGGTGGCATACATGAAAACGACAAGCCACAACGGAAACATTGATGTGTCCTTTGTGATGGCCAGATCTCGCGTAGCTCCTCTAAAGCAACTAACTATCCCTCGTTTGGAGCTCTCAGCAGCTCTGACTGGAGCACAGCTTAGTAGACTGATCATCACTGAACTGTCAGTTTCCATTGATAAAGTTTATCTGTGGTCTGACTCCACTGTTGTACTAACCTGGCTTCACTCTGATTCATGCAGGTTTAAGGCCTTTGTAGCTAATAGAATCGTGGAGATACTTGAGTTGACATCAGCCAGTGATTGGAGATATGTTGAGTCGAAACAGAACCCTGCCGATGATATCACTCGAGGCAAACCACTGAAAGATCTCAATACAACTCATCGATGGCACAGAGGTCCTACATTCCTTTACTCGGACCCTAGTCAGTGGCCAGTTTTCCCCACCTCTCCACAAGAGATCCCCCAGAAATGAGGAAACCTTTTTGTGGTATAACACAATCTATGAAGTCCCATGATCATCCAGACCCAAATCATTATGACTCTTGGCCAGATCTGGTAGATGCTATGTATGAAAAAATGAAGACCTCAAACTTAAACACCACAAAGGGAGAAGCAGAAACTCAACTAATATCTCATACTCAGTCTGAGAGTTTTCCAGAGGAATTCCATGCTTTGAGAAATGGAAAGGAAGTTCCTCAGCATAGTCGTCTTCTACCACTTTCTCCTGAATTTGATGATGCATTAGGAGGTGATAAGAGTAGGAGGGAGATTAAGACAAACTAAAAACCTTGAATCTGACACAGTTTGCCCCATTGTGCTGGATCCAAAACATCATGTGACGCAATTGCTGATTAAGGATTATGATCAGCGACTGTTGCATCCAGGGTCAGGCCGAGTATTTGCTGAAATTCGTCGTGCATACTGGATTCTTCGGGGTAGACAAGCTGTCAAAAAACATCAATGGTCATGTATTGATTGCAGAAAATGGCGAGCCAAACCTACCTTTCCCAAAATGGCAGACCTACCACCTTCTAGGTTGAGATTATGGAAACCACCTTTCTGGTCCACAGGTGTGGACTGCTTTGGACCCCTAACAATCGGGTTAGGTCGACGTACAGAGAAACGATGGGGTATACTGTTCAAATGTATGACCACTAGATGTATCCATATTGAACTCCTGCACAGTCTTGACTCGGACAGTTTTCTCTTGTCTCTCAGGCGTTTTATTGCTCGTAGAGGACGACCCATGAACTCCTTTCTGACTGTGGTACAAATTTTAAAGGAGGAGACAAAGAACTAAGAGGAGCTTTTGCCGAAATGAACCCACAGCTGAAAGAACAGCTAAAGGACTATCAAATTGAGTTCCACTTTAATCCCCCAAGTGCTCCCCCATTTTGGAGGGAATGTGGGAGAGGGAAATACGATCTGTAAAGGCAGCCCTCAAGGTGGCAGTAGGCAGTCAGACAGTTTCAGAAGAAGTCTTGCACACTGTACTGATGGAAATAGAAGGTATTCTGAACTCCAAGCCGATTGGATATGCATCTTCTGACATAGCAGATCCCGACCCTGTTACCCCGAATCTCCTCCTGATGGGGCGGCGAGATGCCTCTTTACCTCAAGCAGTTTATGCAGATACCAGCCTGATGGGACGGAAGAGGTGGAGACACAGTCAAGTATTGGCAGATCAGTTCTGGTCCTCTTTTATCAGGAACTACCTACCTAACCTGCAAGTACGAAACAAATGGCAAAGGGATAGTCAACAGCTAATGAAGGGAGCAACTGTACTTTTCATGGACCCCCAACTACCCAGGGGATTGTGGCCTGTAGCGAAGGTATCACGTGTTATACCGAGCCATGATGGAAGAATCCGCACTGCGGAGATCACTTACAAAGACAAAACACTTGTGAGACCTGTGGCCAAACTAGTTGTCCTGTCTGATTTGACTGATTTCAAGAACTATTTGTGAGCAATTGTATTCAAATGTCATCATTTGAAGGGGCGGCTGTTAAAACTATAGTTCTTTCACCATCTCATTTGACTTTACAACAATCACTATCACCTGTTGCCTGATTGACACGCCCAGGAAGTTACATAACCAACCCTGCCAGCCTGCTCAGTCCCTTTTTCCCTCCAAACCATTGTAACAAAGGAACCTGTGAGTTGTCACTGAAGCAAAGGAAACCTGAGTTTTGACATGAACTGTTGATTTAATCTCCCTTTAAATATGTTTGTTTATGATGCTCACGGTGTATGTTCATATGTCCAGCTGGTGTTTGTTTGCCATGGAGATGTTTGGCCCAGCTGAGTGGATGCATTGATAATGTAGGTTGCAGTGTATTCACTTTGTTCTATTAGATCTACAGTATTTGATGTTTGAACGTGATATAATCTGTAGTAATCTGTCTTGTCTTATTTCAGACAAAATCATCCACCAAGCTGTTGAGAAAATAAAATGGTGGAACTCAGTCCGGAATCCTGTGTTTAAATGTGCACACCACATGAGACGTTCAATGACCCAGCCATGCTCAGAAGCTGAGTAGATTTTTCATGTGTATATATGCATATACAGCTGTGTGAAAAAGTTTTTGCCCCCTTTCAAATTTCTTACTTTACTTTTAGTTAGTCACACTTAAATATTTCAGATCATCAAACAAATTTAAATGTGAGACAAAAATGACACAAGTGAACACAAAATGTAGTTTTTAAATGAAGGTTTTTATTTTTTAAGGGGAAAAAAAATCCAAACTTAAATGGTCCTGTGTGAAAAAGTGATCTTCCCATAAACCTAATAACTGGTTGTTCCACCTTAGCAGCAACAACTGCATCAAGCGTTTGTGATAACTGGCAGTGAGTCTTCTACAGCGCTGTGGAGGAATTTTGTTCCACTCATCTTTGCAGAATTGTTGTAATTCAGCCACATTGGAGGCTTTTCCAGCATGAACCGCCTTTTTAAGGTCATGCCACAGCATCTCAATGGGATTCAGGTGGGGACTTTGACTAGGCCCCTCCAAAGTCTTCATGTTGTTGTTCTTAAGCCATTCAGAGGTGGACTTGCTGGTGTGTTCTGGATCATTGTTCTGCTGCAGAACCCAAGTGCGCTTTAGCTTGAGGTCACCAACAGATGGCCGGACGTTCTCCTTCAGGATTTTTTGGTAGAAGCAGAATTCATGGTTCCATTTACCACAGCAAGTCTTCCAGGTCCTGAAGCAGCAAAACAGCCCCAGACCATCACACTACCACCACCATATTTTACTGTTGCTATGATGTTCCTTTTCTGAAATGCCGTGTTACTTTTACGCCAGATGTAATGGGACCCCCACCTTCCAGAAAGTTCCACTTTTGTCTCGTCAGTCCACAGAGTATTTTCCCAAAAGTCTTGGGGATCATCAAGATGCTTTCTGGCTAAACTGAGACGAGCCTTTATGTTCTTTTTGCTCAGCAGTGGTTTTGGTCTTGGAACTCTGCCATGCAGCCATTTTTGCCCCCCAGTCTCTTTCTGATGGGGGAGTCATGAACACTGACCTTCATTGAGGCAAGTGAGGCCTGCAGTTCTTTGGATGTTGTTCTGGGGTCTTTTGTGACCTCTTGGATGAGTCGTCGCTGTGCTCTTGGGGTCATTTTGGTCGGCCGGCCCCTCCTGGAAAGGTTCACCACTGCTCCATGTTTTCACCATTTGTGGTTAATGGTTCTCACTGTGGTTCTCTGGAGTCCCAAAGCTTTAGAAATGGCTTTGGAACCTTTTCCAGACTGATAGATCTCAATGACTTTGTTTCTCATTTTTTACTGAATTTTCTTTGGATTGCAGCATGATGTCTAGCTTTGGAGGATCTTTTTGGTCTGCTAAACTTCGTCAGGCAGGTCCTATAAGTGATTTCTTGATTGAGAACAGGTGTGGCAGTAATCCAACCTTGGTGAGGCTAGAGAAATTGAACTCAGCTTACCAAAGATGTGATACACCACAGTTAATTTATGTTTTAACAAGGAGGGCAATCACTTTTTCACACAGGACCCTGGAGGTTTGGATTTTTTTCCTCCCAATAAAAATCCTCATTCAAAAACTGCATTTTCTGTTTACTTGTGTTATCTTTGACTCACATTAAAATTAGTTTGATGATCTGAAACATTTAGGTGTGACAAACATGCAAAAAAGTAAGAAATTAGGAAGGGGGCAAAAACTTTTTCACACAGCTGTATATAAACATATATATATAAATATATTTGTTCGCTTAGAAAACTATTTCGGATCGTTTTGTTAGAAGTCATATGGGAACAGAGTTGAAATCATAACATAAATGTGACACATAACACTTAAAACATTAGAAACATTAGAAACATTAGAAAGCTGGTTCTGTGCTGGGAATAACTCTGGAGCCGCTGGAGCTGATAGTTCAAAAAAGAATGCTGCACAAGCTGATGAAGATGATGGAGGATTCTTCCCATCCTCTCCACAACACGGTGAAGAATCAACAGAGTCTGTTCAGTGCGAGGCTGCGTCAAGTTCGCTGTAGGACGGAGAGATACAGAAATTCATTCCTGCCAGCAGCATCACTCTGAAGAACAAGACTGACTGACTTTTTTGTTTATTTAAAAAAAAAAAAGAAAAAAAGTTGAGCTGTTACAATACTGAATTTCCCTTCTGGGATGAATGAAGTATTTTTCATTTCATTCATTTCAAAACCACAAAAATGTTGTTTAATAAAATCTAATGTGATATATGCACCTGCAATTGTAATCTATAACTAGGTATTATCTGATAAAGAAACATGGAGTAATAATAAAGTATCAGCATGTCAACAAACAAAGTGGATCTGATCAAATATTCAGTCGAAAAAGTGATATTATATATATATATATATATATATATATATATATATGTGTGTGTTTAATTTAGAAAAAAAGAAAAACATAGTCCAGATAATATCTAGGTCAAAGGCTACTTTTTCCTTAATAATTTAATAATAATAAAAAAAATTATATATCTATATATATATATATATATATATATATATATATATATATATATATATATATATATATATATTATATATATATATATTATCTGGACTATGTTTTTCTTTCTTTCTTTCTTTTTTTCTAAAATAAACATACCTTCTAACTTTAATATCAACTTCAATATAACGAGAATGAACTTTTTTTTCTTTTTAAAATTACATTTTGTGCCATTTGTACCAGTAAAAGTGACAGGAAGTTATCACTGTGGCTTGGTTTAAAGAGATTAAACGTAAACGGAAGTTATTATCAGGTCAGTTCTTGTCATTTATTTAGTCTTTAATGCACATTTGAAAGGAAAATTTGAATATCCTAAAGTGAAATATATAAATATATAACAAACGTAAAATTCATAATTGTGCTGTAGCCCTGTGGGTTTAGTTATGTCTGTTCAATTTCAATAATATATTTGTTTTTTAGCTTATTAAAAGGAAACGGGTGTGCTTCCGCCATTCTGTCACCATGAACAAACTGCGCAGGCGCACATTTCCCAGTTGTCTGTTGACAAATGTGACCAATGCATCGCTCTGTCCCGTTCGCTATTTCGTCGCTAAATAGAATAAGATGTAACTTTAAAGAATTTGCTCTCTTAAGCGGTGTTAAAGGCGGACTCTACATGAATTTGTGAATCAGGTAAGCACTTAAAAGTAACATTTTGCCTGGTGCTACGTGCATGACATGACAGAGCGAATTTAATTAATGAACTAGAAGGAATTGAGAGCGAGCTCATAAGTTAGCATGTGGCTACAACACTGGTCAGGACCAAGTTAGCTAGCTGCACCAGCGTTAGCCTGAACCGGTATTTGTTATAATACCTGTCCACTTAAGTCCCCGAGGCCTTCACTCAGGACTGCTGTACAGCCTAGGAGATGTACCAAGAAGTGGCCAGTTAAACACACACAGATTCATGCTAGTGACTTAGCTAATGTCTAAGCTGTTGCTAACGTCGAGCAACTTTTGGTGACGCTGGACTAATGACAGTAGCGTGTTTGTATTCGCTGTAAGACCTCTTTAAAGCTGTTTTACGCGCTGACCGAGCAGTCTGTGCTGGGTTCACAGACTTGGATATTTATCAGTGAACAGAAAGATGACTTAATAAAATGATTAAATGATTCTTCATTCTGCTAAATATTCAGCTCAGGATGCCAAATGATTTTCCACTGAGTCCTGAAACCAGGGACATTCAGAAAGCCAGAGTTTGAGGCTGTGGTATGTGTGAAACAACCAGTTTGACCTGAATTTTTCTCCTGCGTCACGTGGGCTGGACCTTTCACCAGCTGAATGAACGTGGCTGATCTGGGTTAGACCAGGCCCAGAATCCTGGCTGAAGTCATCTTGTGGTGGTTTGAGGAATACCTGACACCTGTCTGTGTGACTTTAGGGTTGCACCTTCCTGTTGAAGAAATCTTCAGCACAATGCTTCACTTAATATGATTAAAGCTTGGCTGTTGTCCCAGTGATCACATGACTGACTTGGCAGATATTTGACTTGCTGAGAGCTTACACTCAAGTTTATGATCTGATAGTGCACAATGGTGATAAATATTTAAACAAGGAGGCGCAGAGAGTGTGGCCTTATTTCCAGCTTTGAGTCTTCTCTTTGTTTTAATTGCACCATCACCATATGACATTAGAGCAGGGGTCTGCAGCCGGTGGCTCTTTGGGCCTCACTAATGGCTCTCAATAACTTAAAATAAAAAAGAAAAACCAGTATATTTGAATACTGGTGCAATAACATGCAGGTTTTAGCAGTTTTTTTCCCTTCATGAAATAATTGTTGAATTTGCCTCACCATGATGACACATACCAGTGATATATTTGTAAATTTATTTATCACGGTATTAGTTTGATAATTAGTTGAAGAAAATGTATCAATGCCCCTCTTTTTTTTTTTGCAAATTTTCTTTATTTCAAAACCTGAAAGTAGAACTAAAACTGATTCCCTTAAAATAACAGCAAATTTTCTACAGTAAGTTTTCAGCAAAGTTGCCTTTTTTCCAATATGCCATGGAACATTTGCAGCTCCAGACGACCTTTTTGGGCTCCCTTGCAAATGACATGCTGCATCTCAAAGGGTTCACCATGAATAAATTGAATTTTATATTGCTGGGTTGGAGGAAAAAATGTCACCTTGCATTGTAAAGGTTGCAGACCCCTTTATGAGAGGCATGAAAATCTAAGTTATTCATTTGTTTGCATCAGTGACCATTGAGGTATCCAGATTTGTAATCGTATATGTGGATTTGTGAATAGAAGCTTGGGAAGCCTGAATAAGGTGCCAGCATGCTGGTTTTAATCCCCACATTTCCAGGTTTTGAAAAGCAGAAAAAAAATGTTAATGAACAACACATAACAAATGTAATCACAGCAAAACGCTGCTATCTATGTGCCGTATTTTCATAGTTTGGCTGCTTGTACAACTTATAGTCCAGTGCGACTTATATATCAATTTAACATATTTCTAAGTGTTAATTCAAACTGACTGACATGAGCCAAGGAGTAAACGTTACTGTCTAATGTCACATGTTGGCGCTCTAGGCTTGTGACAACTATATTCTGCTCCAGGCGTAAAGATCCCACAACAGCCTTATCTCAGTGTGAGGAGTTCATTTTGAACATGTGGCCGTACTACTTGGAACAAATCCTCAAAAACCATGATTATCCTTCTTAATTATGATATTTATGATCATTTACAGGCATTAACTTTGGAATTGGAGTGATTGGGAAGTTTTAGCAACAACAAATAGGATATGAAAAAAGTTAGTCACCCTACTTTGCTGTTATTTGCTGTTATTTACAGAAAATGACCATGACTTATAGTCCAGTGCGACTTATATGTTTTTTCCCTCTTCATGCCGCATTAATCCCTCTTCAGCGACTTATATTCCAGTAAATATGGTAAATACAGTTGACACTGGTGCTTAAATTGATCTGTATTCATTTTTAGACTGGGTATTCATTTTTATTGCTATTATTATTTTAATATTATTCTTATTTTACTCCTTTACTTGTTTCTAATTTATTTACGGTTGTGTTTTTTTAAAGTTATATTTGAGGTTGAATTTTTGTGGTTTAATAAACACTTTAAAAAAAAAATCAATGATTAATTGTGTATATTAATCGTGATTTCAATATCAGTCAAACTAATCATGATTATTATTTTTTCCATAATTGTCCAGCCCTAAATATCGGTACCGATAAGGAGCATTGATATTTGGTATCAGTATAAAATCACAACAATACTACTTCTGTCGTTTCCTTCAACATCTTCAGGTTTCTCACTTGTAGCCAATGTTAAAATGTTTTAAAAATGCTGGAGAGAAACATCCCCGGCACAGTGAGCTCACAAGAGAAGTGAAGCATCGTTATGATGCAAAATCAGCACTAATTAACAACTCTGATCTGTACGAGCTGCCCAACAGTGAGTTGAGCTCTCCATGTGCTGACACTTGTTAGGTTTGATGGATGTTGAGAGCTGTTTTTGTCCACGTAGACTGAGATTAATGATGGTTTTTGGAATTTTTGGAGTGTTTTTTTTGGTCCTGAATAATTCATGAAGCATGTATGTGTCACTCTAGGTCGGCACGCAACCATGCTGAAGTGGTTTTCTGGAGAAGAGGGAGAGCCTGGATCTGGAGTAAGTACATGTTTAGTGCTCCTGTGACTGAGGTAACGGTCATCACCGGCATTATGACGCTTGACAGAGCGATAACTGAATAAATGAGGGAGTAAGAGAATGAATGAATATATATAAATCATCCAAAAATATACTAATATAATATCCCAGAACCTTCATTGCACGCCTCAAACCTCAAGGTCTGCTGGATGTCATGATTCCAGATCAAAGCTTGTGCTGAAACTAAAGTCATTAAGAAACAAACATTCACATATTTATTAAATTATTTTCTTTCTTTGTCTGCTGTTATATTTTGTAAACAGGCGTGCGCAACTTTTACGCGACTTTCTCAGTCGTTTCCTGTCCCGTCAACCCCTGTGAAAGCTCTGCAGCCTGTTTCACGTTCAGCTGAACAGGAATGAGTTAGACTGCTGAGCACAGGGCTTTGACTCAGACACACAGCTCCCACTTCCTGTGGGGGGAACCAGTAGTCCAGCTTAAATCCGCCCCGTATCCCTGCCCCTCTCTGCTTTCTCATCTTTGTTGTCACTAGGACCTTAACGATTGAAAACACTGCACAGATCTTTAGTGAAACGGTTGAGTTTCGGACTGAAAAGAGAAAGCTCAGCAGAACTGTAGCTGTTTGATTAGCATCCTGCATCATCATGTAGGGAGCCGACTGCAGAGCCACTCCTGCTTTCTGCAGCAATCTTTCCAGAAGATCTGGGTCTTTTTCTTGTCTACTTGCCCCAGACTGCAAAACACGTGTAGATGAAGTTAAGGTTGAAGTTAATAGAGAATCTGTAATGCATGCCCTGATTCCAACATTAAAATACTTCCCATACTTCCCACATTTACTCATGTGCACCATCTCTCCATTTCCACCGTGTCCCTGTAGGGTCCAGGCTCTCCCCACAGGGCTGCTGGAGGTGGAGAGGTTGCTGTAGAGGAAATGGCAGAGAGGCTCGCCCAAACTGAGCAGCTTGTCTCTCAGCTGAAGGAAATGATCCGGGAGAAGGACGCAACAATTCGCTCCAAAGACGACCAGCTAAAGGTGAGCTCAGCAGACGCGTCGCTTCATCACATAAACGCCTTGTGGTGCAACGACATGACAAATTAGGCAGAACTGGATTCTAGGGATGCACGAATTTTGGCCGATATCCGATATACTGATATTTTAAATCTCATTTGGCTGATAACTGATATTGATACCCATATTAAAGCTGACAAATAAGCAGTCATTGCAAATAGCAGTTTTGTTATCCATTTCTGACACTTTAATAAATAGGGGTGCTAAAAAATATCGATACATATGCAGATATCAAATTGATATTTAAAAACGTGGCATCAATCTATTTTACTTAGAAAATCTCATGGGATTTCATCGTTCTGTTAAAAAAATCTTAAGACATTTTGTGAATTCCTGCGAGATTTCATAACGAACGATAAAATATCACAAGATTTCATTAGTAAAATAGATGGATACTGTGTTTTTAAATGTCAATATGATATCAGCATATGAAAATATTGCAATATTTCAGTGTGTCGATATTTTTTCTTACCCCTATTCTTTAGAAGTTTTAAAGACTGTAAAAGATTAGTTTTTGAAGAAGAAGTTTGTTTGTTTCTGACTTTAGAAACAGCGGCCTGATCGGTTAAATATCGGTGGGGTGGCCGATGTTCGATTCTCAGTTAAAGGCTGATATAGGCCGATACCTATAGGGGACCGATTATATCGTGCATCCCTACTGGATTCACTTAATAGTTCTGTAATTAATTAGACCTTTAATCAAAATGTTGGCTTTTGAGTCAAGTATGTCTGTTTCTAGTTTAATTCAATTCAATTTAATTTAATTTAATTTAATTTAATTTAACTTTGTTTTATCTTAATTTTTTGTGTTTTATTTTATTAGATTAATTTTGTTAATTTTATTTTCAGTTTGTTATTCCATTTGGTTTAATTTTGTTTTTGTTTTGTTCAATTTTGTTTAATTCTATTTTTTTGTGGTGTTTTTTAAAAATATTTGATTTGATTTCGTTTATTTTATTTCTAATTTATTTATTTTATATTTTGTTTTTCATTTTTTATGTTTAATTATTTTATAATTATATTTTCTTTGACTTTTTTTTATTTCATTGTAGTTATAATTTTATTATTGTTTTTATCCATTTTTATTTATTTTTTTTATTTAGTGTGTGTATATGATATAAATATGTGTAATCATGACTTCTGTGAGTGAAATCAGATTTACTCATTTCATGCTCTGGGACTCCTTTCACACAGATTTCAGGTTTCTGAATAAGCCAGACTCAGTAGTGTTGAACCGTGTCAGCTCCTGACTCAGATTTGAGTCAAAAACCCAGATTATGTTAACTATTAAGCCCTCAAGTCAAAGTCTACGAGACAATAAGAAAGACGGGAATGTGAGAGTAGAGCTCAGTGAAATTTTTGACCTGGAAACCTCAGAAGCGCATAAAAACAGGAGCATGTGCTCCCTACGAGACCTCGCTGCTCTTCTGGTCAAATCTCACACAGTTGTCGCCCGTTTTTCTGTCTTTATTGTTTAAAACGCACATGAGGTGGAGCAGTTGGTTGTTAGTTTAGGCACGTAGGTGAAGTCGAGCTGAGGAATGTGCTGATGTTGACAGGTGGAGAAGGAAGCATGTGAGGCCAAACTGTCAAAACTTCGTCTCCAAAACAAGGCCAAAGTAACGTCTCTGACAACACAGCTGGAGGAACTGAAGAAGCACCACGGAGAGCCCGGCACGCCAACGCACGGCAAGAAGGTACAAACACTTTCACAGTTCAGCATGTTAACACACGACGCACAAACTACACATTTATTTTCCCCCTTATCCACCTAATAGAACCGTGTTTAATATAGTATCTTCCCAGTTTGGTGATTTTCTCCAGCAGGGGGCAAAGATGCGACAGGTTGCTCGTGGATAACGTCTAAAGAAACTTCATGCTTCCTTTTAGGGTTCATCAGAGGGAGATCAAGCCAGCCGGGGGAAGATTGTGTTGCTGAAGAGGAAGGTTGAAGAGCTTGAGCATCAGCTGGCACAAAGAGACGATGAACTGAAAACCAAAGTAAGTAAGGAGGCTGTTCGCTTGATGGTGTGCTCTAATCGGAGAATATAAACTACGTAGAATGATAAACTCCTCAAAATTATTCATACCCTCCAATTCAGGGCCTGAAATTCGCTGCGGGATTGCGGGAATCGCGCATAATACCATCAATTCCTGCAAACTTCGCTCTTATAATGCGGGAAATTCCCGCTTGCAATTGCAGCGACGTAATGTGCAGTGGACGTTTGCATCGGAGCCATAAAATAACGTAGAATAAAGGGCTCAACACGCTTGAGGCGACATCGCTCCCTCTCCTTTCATTCAGAAGGAGTGACGTCGCCTCCCGCGTCGGCCCTTTAATAAAGCGCGCGCTCCCCTTCTCTCCCTCTGACCTGTCAGATGTCGCAGCTTCCCTCATGCTGATAAACTAGCCATTGTTGGCGGATTTCCCGCCGGTAAGACGATACTTTCACGGAGTCTTATAACGTAAATGTAACTTCGAGTCACCTGAAGGGAACCTGGTCTGGACCAACACCAGTCGCTGTGGCAGCGCCGGTGTCGGTCTCGTTTACGACCCAAATCCTCCGAATCCTCAGGTAGCGCCGGTGCTGGTCACGGTACCAAGCAACCCAAAGAAAAGTTTTAGCCTAACTGGCTCAGAATATCCGTGTTTGATCATAATGACGAAAGCACGAGCTGCTCAGTTTAATGTTGGTGTGATGAGACCAACATCAGCGCTGCGTCACCGTTTCTCACATGGCAGCTGAATGTGAGATCGATTCATAGATAAAGATAATATTGATAAATAATAGTTTGATATTAGGAATACATTTTATATTTTGACGCATAGGCTAAACAGCATTAAATGTGTCTAGATGTGTCTAAATCTAGATTTTGTATTATTTTGGAGAAAGAAGCTGATTTTGGGAATGTTTCCTCATCATTTTCTCACATTCTCACCACTCTTGTTCTTGTTTATTTTTGCGTCTTTATTGTTTTCTCTGTGTTTCCATTTTCTTTCCTATTAAGTATCTTTGGGTGTTCTTAAATGTGTTATTATATTCATTAAGTTTCTGACAGTTTTCTAGCCTTGCAGGTAGAAGATGCTCTGTCCTTCCCAAGACCAGTTTTATTTTAACAGAACTTTTATCAAATGCAGGAGATTACGTAGAGGAGAGAGAACAGAACCGAGCTGGAAGAAAGAACCACCAGAACCACTGATTATAATTATGCAGTTGAAAGATGCAACAGATTACTGCAATATGTACTTTTTGTATTAAGTTGGTAAAAACTGACGATAGCTGATAAAGAGAACGGAGACGGGACAAGAGAGCTGGTTAAAATAAAAAACTAAGAAGGATGAAAAAGACAAATTAATGCTCCTTATTAATCTGAGGTACGGGTAGGACGCTGTAAGACCTGTGGTAAAGCGCCCTGTAAATATCCCCCCCAAAGTCTCCAAATCCCCCCTTGGTGAAGCATGTTTCAAGCCCTGCTCCAATTAAAGGAAAGACTAAATTCACAACACTTATTCAAATAACAAAAAACTAAATCAACTAATAATAAATAAAAATTTACAAAATTATGATTTAGTGAAATAAATATTGCTTTTGAATTGTGGTTAAATAATAATAATATTAATAAAAAAGAAATAAAAACCGTCCCAGACATATTAGAGCACCTTTCTCATGAACAGTGGACCAACATACATGTTGCTCAACAAAATTTTAGCTTCAGAACCCCATCATGTTTGTTTGTTTGCTTTATTTCTTGTGTGCTTGTTTTTAATATTTCTTTCAAATAATTCAAAATCAATGTCATGATTTTTCATAGAATTTTTATTTATTGTTACTTTTGTCTATTTTAACTTATTTCACCAACAGCTTATGTGTTTTTTTTCCATCTTTAATTGGAGGGTATGAATGATTTTGAGGACGACTGTATGTAGAATGATGAGCTGCCATCTGGTTCGGGTTTTTGAACGAAGACACAAAGCTGACTGTCCATGAACAGGGTCAGGATACTGGCTACCATGTTCTCGATGTTTACATCCTGAACGTGCAGGACATACCTGAATCCAAAGTTTTCACCATCGTCTTGAAGCCACCTTTCTCTGCATTAAATATATTAACCATGTCCTCCGCATGGTGGAATATGATTATCTTGATCGCTGCTTGCTCTTTTTCTCATATCCAGTTCCGGATCAAGACGTTCCTGCTACTCTAAAACGGTAGCGTTCCCACCGCCAGCTAACACTTTTGCTTGACAGCATTTGTGAACAGTTGTTTGGTCCACGTCCGATCTTTCGAAGCCAAAAACTTCCAAATCATAGACGTGGCTCCTCTTTTGGGAATTAGTTCCTCTGGGAAAACAACGTGCTTCACTTTGACAGCTTTCATCAGCTTTTCACACGCTGTGGTGCTTGTTCCAGCAGTGAAATGCATCCCCGCTGAAACACTTTCCCACTGCACACGTTCCGGACGTTGTCTGGAATATATCGGTAAATGAAAAACCCATATCACAATGAAAATAAACACCAGTTTTCGGTATGAACAGGTATACTGCACAACCGTAATAGTTCTGGCAGCAAACTATTACTAGTTCTTATAACACTACCTTGGCCGCGCTTGGCCAAGTGATAGAATGACGTCATCACGCAACAACGCCACCGCGCAGACGGCTCCAAAACGAACTGGAAGTAAACTGAGGCTTATGAAAATAACTGGGGTTCATCACCTGGGTTACAGATTCCAGGTAGCATAAAATTCTCAGCCTCTCGTAGAAAAGCAAATCTCAAGTGCAAAATACTGTAAAAGGTCATTAATCCACATCTTGAAAGTTGGAGGAAATCGTTCCTTCCCGTTAAGGTGAATCAGTCACCGAGCAATTAAAGTCCTAAGAGCTGTTATATCTTATGTCCTGCGACGAAGGCTGGTGTCCTGTGGTATTGCACCAAATATGGCAGAGATCCCAGAGGGATTCGTGGATCCCAAAAGCGGTTTAGTTTCAAACTGGACCAAATCTGTTGCTGTTTTTTAACCAAAGCATTTATAAACTGCAGAGAGGAGAGTTGGAGTGTCAACGGCAGCGAGGGGAAGAAATGGACGCTATGCTGACGGAGAAGGACAAGAGACTGGCAGAGAAAGAGGCTTACATCGTCCACTTGCAGATGGGTTTGGCAGGAGATCAACCCATCACACCTGCACCACAGCAGCAGGTCAGACATCTCTGCAGGTTTTCACTGCAAACATCACCAGATCACACCAGTGTCTGGAGACCAGCAGAAATATCTGCACGGTTCAGATTGTCGGAAATGTTTCGCCCTGATGCTCATCCGTGCCCTCCTCCTCCTCCTCCTCCTCCTCAGGCGGTGCAGGACGGTGGAGCCAAGGAGGAGCTGGAGCTGCTGGTGCAGAGCCTGACCAGGAAAGTGGGAGAAGCAGAGGAGCGCTACAGTTTGCTGCAGGAGCAGGCGGACAGCCTGAAAGAGCTGCTGGCCTCTGAGAAGGAGCAGTACAGCCAGAAGGAGACCATGTTCAAGCAGAACGTAGGTCTTCCTGCACCCCCCACGCTCTGAAACCCACCGTGCTGCTGTCTGATGCCGCTGCTCTGCTTTCAGATCCAGACGTTCAAAGACATCATCATCCAGAAAGACAATCAGCTGATGGAGATCAACAAGATGCACGAGCAGGAGCTCTTCAAGCTGGCAGCAAAGTCCGATGCCAGCGCAGACCTGGAGCAGGTGATGACTCGCTTCAGAGGAGACCCTGCAGACATTTCTGTTGTTAGTGACATCATCTTCCCCTCCTCAGCTCCTGAAGGCGCTGAAGCAGAAGCTGCATGAGAAGGAGGAGGTGCTGCTGGGTAAAACCCAGGTCATTGATGTTCTCCAGGGAGAGGTGGACGGCAGGGACCAGCAGATAAAGGTCAGCTCCTCTGATTTAGCACCCGTAGAGCCAGATGACGCATCGTCCCTCATAACTGAGTCTTTCTCCGTTTGGTTCCTTACAGGAGCTCACAGAGCGGCTGCGTCGGCTACAGGTGGAGCGAGAGAGCCTTGAATCCAAGATGGAGGCGGAGAAGCACGTGATGCGAGCGCAGCTTCGCGACCTGATGGAGAAGCAGCAGGTGGAGGTGCAGCGGATGGCCGCGCAGCACCAAGCACAGATGGACCAAATCCAGCAGGACCTGCTGGGGCAGCTGGAGGAGCTCAGGAGGGCCTCATTAACAGCTCCACCTGCCAGTCAGGAGGCCTCAGGAGCTGGAAACCTGCCCAGTGATTCAGCCTCCGTCCAGAGAATCGCAGAGCTGGAAGGTTCGTTTCAGCAGAGCTGGCCAGTGGTGCAATGGGTTATGTTTAGCCAGAAAAAAGACTCTTATTCACCAACCTGTTATATTAAATATTAGCATCTCATCCAACTGTCTGTCTCCTCATTTCTTTCCAGCTCAGGCAAAGCAAAAGACAGAAGAAGCCAGCAGGTCGGAGGCCAAGTTCCTCAAAATGAAAGCTTGGTCTAAATCTCGGATCAGACAGCTGGAAGACGAGTTAAAGAAAAGCCAGGTGAGATGCTGAAATCCAGCACGCATCAGATCATGCATCAGACATCCTTTCATGATTAAAGAAAATCTCAGGGAAGCTAAAATAATTTTCTTCTGCTTGCTGTTCTCAGTTGCAGGGCTGCAGCAAACAATTACTTAGGTAAACTAGCAGTCGTCAGTTATTCCATCGTTTAATCAAGCTGACAAAAAGGGAAACTTCTGCTTTATTACAGAGCCAGAATAACTGGACAAAGATGAGTCTCTTTACATGAACCAGTCTTTTGTACGTCTTTTAGAAAATGAAACAGATTATTTTACTCATTCCTAGATGAACTGGGCTGCTGTTCTCTGGTTTCCACTGACAGTAATGTGGGTTTCTTTTAGGAAGAAATAACATTTCCATTTTCTACAGTGTTCCAGGTGAATTTACTCTGACACAGTAACATATCTTGATTCTGACCTTTCTGTGGTAATCTCACATGTCTCAGCTCTCTGTGGAGACCAGGGCCCTCATTTATCAATCTTTGTGTAGAAATGGTCCTACGTTACATCCTACGAATGAAATTTAGAATGATTGTAAGTACAAAAAATCTGGATTTATTAAAGATGCGGTGGCAGGTTGTATGCATGTTAGCAGATAATCAGCTGTTAGATCCAACATGTTCTACATCACCTGCTCGTGCACCTTCATCATTTGCATTAAGAAACGCCCTCATTTTACCATATATGGCCTGCAGACAACGTGTCCTGGACAACCTGGAAAATGATTGAACATTTTTCCAGTCATGGAAAACACATGGAAAATGAGAAAAAGAGTAAAATGTCCTGGAAAAGCTTGAGTTGTCCTGGAAAATGAATTTTCCAATGATGATTAGTTCTGTCTGTCACAGGTGTGTTTTATGATTTGAAACGGTTAAAGCTACACGTCTATTTTGTTGATTCTGTCACTATTTCCCAAAAAGAGAAATCATTAATCATTTGGATTCAGGAGATGCTGAGATCACTGTGACGCCTGCAGTAATGCTGCCGTTCCCCTGTTCTACCACTAGATCCTGTGCATACGCAGGTCAGAGCTGTTCTTATTTTAAGGAACGTTTCTAAGTAAAAGTACAAGATGGTCAATACCACACTTTTCTTAAATATGTTCTGACGCACAAAATATGCACAGATCTGTCCGTAAGAACAGTTAACCCTCTAGGCGCCAGAGTTTATTTAGGAAAATATTCCATTTGGACTTTAAGATTTCAAAATGCTGTAGCTTGGAGGTGGTGAGAGATAGATCCATAATGTAAATGAGAAAAATATTCATCATGACCTAAAGTTTGTGATGGGAGTAAATTTACACATGTAATTTGCATATTGTGATGTCATCAGGTAGCGGCCATATTGGATTGTGTAACTTTCAGTAAAAAAACTGATTTTTTAACATATTTATACACAGGAAAAGAAATTATACTGTCATATCATGCTCTAAATAAAGAAACATGAGTTTGATTGGAGTAACTTTGCTAATATAATTTGTATATCAGCAGGTAAAACTCAGTGAAACAGAATTTCGAACATATTTACACAGTAGATTTTTTTTTTCATTTTTTCACTGATCCCTTTTCATCGTCTCATCCTCAGAATAAATGAACAGAAATCTGACAGGAGTACATTTGCTAATATAATTTATATATCAACAGGTAAAATTATATTTTTATGTCCCCCCCCCCTTTTTTTTTTGTTATTATAGATTTATAATTTGTCATAACCTAGCTGACTCCTCATACCATCATACCAGCCATGAAAACTGGGGTTTGGCTGGAGTTAGTGTGTGTGTAGGTACTGGTGAGCATATCTTTCATTTGTGATGAGGTTCCACAAATCCTCATCCGAAAACAGAGACAGAAAATCACATGCACGAGCATCTGTGAGATCCTCGTGTCCGCTCTCCCACACAGGCTCGTCAGTGTCTTTGATCCATTCGTGGAAAACTTCCTAAACTCTCAAACATTCCCAGTCATCATCAATAACTCCCCTATTTTGATTATCCCGTCTTCTGCCCACACATAACTTTCTTTCTCCCATCACCGCGGCAGAGAAAACTTTCACCGTCATCAGGGTGTTTCTGACAGTTTGTGCAGCATGAACGCGGCAGCGCGCGCTGCGACGTCAGTCACTCGTCTCTGGCGAGGCATCTTCCCCTTCTAATCCTAAACAGCAGAGATCAGTGCAGCATCTCGTCTGCACTGTAAAAACCTCTGGGAGTTTAGTTTTTGATTCTAAAAGCCGCCTTTTCTCTCTCTCTCCCGCGCTCCTGCAGCTTCGCGCGCATACGGCGGGCGTCGGGTTTCAAACCTTTATTTCTCTGATTTTTTCCATATAAACACACTCAAAAGTGGCGTCAGAACTAAGGCTGTATGTCTTGGCGATGTAGTAAAACCAAGCAGTAACAGTACAAGGCTGTAGATTTAAAGATAAGGTCTGTTATAGTCAGTAAAGTCGCCTGTCGCAATATTGCGACTTTGGTGCCTAGAGGGTTAAATGAGGGCCCTGGATTACACATACAGTCCTGGTAGTTGTGAAGATGAACTTGATTTCTTTTGGGTTTGTCATTTCCAACAGGAGGCAGAAAAATGGGATTTGTTTTTCCACGTAACTCAGAAACACAATGCCAATTGTACCTCAGTTGAAGTAGCAATGTTTTTTTTTAAGTTGAGGATGGGTGTTTGTTATTTTGCTTTGCTTTAACTGAAGATTGCTCTCATGTTTAAGGCTGGCGTTGCCCCTCCAGACCTGACAGCCCTGCGGAGTCGCATCACGGCCCTGGAGGAGGAGCGGGAGGAGAACCAGTGGAAGGTGGAGCAGTATGAGGAGCTGAAAGCAAAAAACGGTAGTGAGATCAGACTCGAGGTGGCTCGTACTATCAGAAACAGCAGCATGCCACCTGAACACAAACCATCAGTGTGTTCAGTAGCTGTGAGGAGTAACTGGATGTTGTTGGTTTCTGTGTTTTCTGCTAGAAATGCTGGAGGCCAAGCTGGTTTTATATGAGGAGCAACAGAGGACACTACAGGCAGACCTGGAGCAGTTCACCAAGAGAGCCGCTTCTCAGGTCTGAGATTCAGACTTTATCTGCAACGTGCTGCTTACTGTGAGGAAACGTGGTCACTGGAGGTCTGGTTTTGCTCCGTCTGACCACAGGCCAGCGAGTCGGGCAGTGCTGACGATACCCAGAGTCAGGTGCTGGAGTGGCAGGAGATGGTTGCCGAGGCGGTTAGTGCCAGAGACCGAGCCAGGGAGGAGAAGGCTGCCATGGCCCTTCGCATCAGCCACATGGAGGAGGAAAGAGAGGGTAAGGCCCTCACCGGAGGTTGACATGCAAACTCTCAGCCGAAACGTCATTTAAGTAAATGTGGGATAAAGCGGAGATGACAGAAAATCCACTGATGCACAGAAATAACCCATGTCTGATCATCTGCTTCACTTGTGAGTGCAGGAAAAGGCGTTGCATGCAAAGCAGACATCACACTCCTGTTAAAGTTACAACTTTCACAGTGTGTTGTGGCCTAAACCTGTAACCCAATAATCACTCAACCAAAATGTGAATTTTTTTTGCTAAATTCTGATTAAAGTGCAACATTCTGTCTTAGGAACAATCTATTAAACGATATGATATCAAACTTCTGTTTAGAGGTGGAAAAAATATTGATACACTGAAATATTGTGATATTTTCAATCTGTTTTACTAACGAAAGCTTGCAGGATTTCATCCTGATTTGAAATATTGCGAGATTTCACAAAAACTCGCAAGATTTTGTCAAGTATACCCAGCTGCAGCTGCACACCCAGAAGTGTGTCACGAAGTTGGGCGTGTTTTGTACCAAAATTGGGCGTGGTTTGTAGCGATGTGGGCGGGGCGTGGTTAGGCGTAGGGTTAGGTTCCTCTCATTCGTGTGGTGGGTGTGGCTTGAAGGGGGCGTGGCTTGTATGTGCTCCAGCTGCATCTAGCTGCTGCTCGATTTTGTAACAGAGCGATGAAATATTGCGGGATTTCATTAGTAAAATAGATCATACCGTGTTTTTAAATATCAATATGATATTGGCATATGAAAATATTGCAATATTTCAATTTATTAGTATTTTTCTTCCCCCTTATCAGTAGTTTGATGTCATATCGTTTTATTGATTGTCTCTAAGACAGAATGTTGCACTTTAATCGAAATCTAGGAAAAAAAGTTCACGTTTCGGTTGCTTTTAACACAAATGTTGAATTCACACTTCTCCAAACATTAACTATTTATATCAGACGAATATGTTTTAATTACACAAACACGTTTTATAACAAATAACCAAATATTAACTGTACTAAATAGTTGAGGTTTTCTGTCTGCCATTCATGATTTTGTCCAAAAAGACACAAAAAAAGCTGCAGAAGCGCCAAATCTGAACACTTGCCTGCAAAATCACTCTCCCACTAACTGCATTCATCCATTTGCGAGTGAATGTTTTTTGCTAATTTGGGGTTTATTTTTCAGTTATTTTTGTTTTTCATTTATTGTGCTGTCATTACACATTTGTTTTGGCGAGATAGCAAACAAACATCACCATCAGTTAACCTGTGGAGAAAGAGAAGAAAATGATCTCATTATTGAGTTATTCTAGGCTGTTTTAGGGTGTAGTTTGTACTGCTGTAATTACTGTATATTTCAGTATATAAGCTGAAGAAAAATGTGTTTTTAGAGGGAAAAAAGATACGAGCATCTCACAGTAATGTGCAACACCATCAGAGATTTGCAGTTTTCTGTATGTCCTCTGTTGTCCTGACTGAACATTACTTTCTTTTGCTTTATTTTCCCCTGTCTTCACTGTTGTCATGTGGGAGACTTGGTTTACTCTGTGCTGCCTCCCATCTCGTGGACCTCCGTCCCCCCTCTGACTCCCTCTCCAGCCCCTGCTCCAGGGATGGGAGCAGCCACACAGAACAGTTTCCCATCAGTTTTGTGCATGCAGGCTCCTCCAAACATCAGGTGCAGCTCCTGCTCACTGCACTGCCTGCAGTGGCCCTGAACATGTCTTGGTCGTGGTGAGCTGCAGGCAGTGCAGTGACGGCTGCACCTTAGAGTCTGCCGTTTTAGTTTCCCCTCTCCTCCCTCTTTTACATTCCTTTACCCTTTTTTCTCGTCTTCTGTTTAACTGTTTCTTCTGTCTGTCCTTTGGTTTCTGGTGTGGACATGCTAAAATAATTTATCCACCAACATTAATATTCTGCTGTGAAATTTGACTAAACTTTTGTTTTTTGTGGTAGAATGGCGAGATTTGCACTAACTCTGGGGAGTGTCACACTTTAGTTCTTGCCTCCCTTTTTAACATGAAGTAATTTTGTCAAAATACAGCAAATTCTTATTGATTTAAGGTGGATCGAGAAAATAAAACCAAAATCAAACTTCAGGTAAAAGACTAATGATCTCTTTAACATTAATCTTGCTTCTTGAGCTTGATTGTGTGTTGCTGGTTGTTCAGTTATCAGATCAATAAACCAAGTGGACTAAAGCGAAGGTGCCCAAGTACAGTCCTCCAGAGCTTCCATCCTGCAGCTTTTAAGATGCATCCCTTCTCCGACACACCTGAATTACCTCGTGTAGATGTCAGTCAGCTCTGCTGAGACCTGACAGCTAAACTAAACATAGGCCAATACATCGGCCGCCATTATTTGAGGCTGATATTTGCGTTTTTTTGCAAAATTTGTAATCGCATGGCAGCAACTCATTGCATTTAGGCATGTAGACATGGTTAAGACGATCTGCTGCAGTTCAAACCAGCATCAGAATGAGGAAGAAAGGTAATTTACGTGACTTTGAACGTGGCATGGTTGTTGGTCTGAGTATTTCAGAAACTGCTGATCTACTGGGATTTTCCTGCACAACCATCTCTAGGGTTTACAGAGAATGGTCCCAAAAAGAGAAAATATCCAGTGAGCAGCAGTTCTGTGGGTGCAAATGTTGATGCCAGAGGTCAGAGGAGAATGGCCAGACTGGTTCCAGCTGATAGAAAGGCAACAGTAACTCAAATAAGCACTTGTTCCAACCGAAGTATGCAGAAAGGCATCTCTGAATGCACAACACATCCAACCTGGAAGCAGATGGGCTACAGCAGCAGAAGACCACAGCGGGTGCCGCTCCTGTCAGCTAAGAACAGGAAACTGAGGCTACAATTCACACAGACTCACCAACATTGCCTTCGCCAATAAGACACAACTGTATATACAGTTGTGTGGAAAAGTG
Source organism: Atherinomorus stipes (assembly GCA_023101725.1). Taxonomy (NCBI): domain Eukaryota; kingdom Metazoa; phylum Chordata; class Actinopteri; order Atheriniformes; family Atherinidae; genus Atherinomorus; species Atherinomorus stipes. The sequence goes on from JALJCO010002756.1 coordinate 156,781, forward strand.
TTTGCATGTCTGTCACACTTATATGTTTCAGATCATCACGCAAATGTAAATATTAAACAAAGATAACACAAGTAAACATTAAATGCAGTTTTTAAATGAAGATTTTTATTTTTAAAGGGGGGGGGTCCAAACCTACATGACTTAGTGATTTCTTGATTGAGAACAGGTGTGGCAGTAATCAGGCCTCGGTGTGGATAGAGAAATTGAACGCAGCTTTCCAAAGATGTGATAAACCACAGTTCATTTATGTTTTAACAGAGGGGGCAACCATGGAGGTTTGTATCCCCCCCCCTTACTAATAAAAATCTTCATTTAAAAACTGCATTTTGTGTTTACTTGTGTTATCTTTGTCTCGCATTTAAATTTGTGTGATGATCTGAAACATAAAAGTGTGACAAACATGCAAAAGAAATGAATCAGGAAGGGGGACAAACACTTTTTCACACAGCTGTATGCAAAAGCAGTAAATATTTGTAGAAAGGTTAATACTTTGTCTCTCATTTGCTTATTTTTTTTTTAAATTTCTAGTGTGTGTTGCTTGGAAGACCTTGTACGTGTCTGATTTGCTTTAATGCACCTTCGCCCTCAATCAGCATGGTTACTGTGGCTCATCATAAACAGTGCTGATTCTTCTTGTACGTTTTTCTCCGCCTCTGCTTCACGCTGCTTAGACGCTAAACCCGCTGTGATCACTGCTTTAACACTCTGAACTCCTGTTTTTTCTCTTCCTCACCTTTGCTTTGAGCTGCCTCCTTCCCTCCCTCCTCCTCACATCAAATTCAGCCTGTTATCACAAAACAGATGGGAACATTTTGTTCTATGGACGCTGCCATGCTTGCATCCTGTGCTGCTAAGTGGGAAAGTCTCCGAAGTTTCCCCTCAGATCTGCACCTGTTTGTTGCGTTTCTCCGTAACTGTCTGGTGTCCCCACTGAAGATGCGGCGATAAAACACTGGCTTTAAATGTGACTCATCCTTCCTCCCACTGCCACCTCGTACTCCTCGTCTCCCACATGTTTGAATGCTGTTTTCCTTTGCTATGCAAATTAGGTGTGCATGGCTCTGACCAGAACGTTGCTTTTTGAGTGTTTCTCAGGTTCACAAACCCTCTGCAGATACAGAAGTGCAAACATACCTAAAGTCCTAGCTGTCCTCCCTTCCTCCTGCCTCCTCACTTCTCCTGCAGTCCGGCTGTCTCTCATTGCTTCCACCGTTGGATCAATCCATTTTTATGTCATGGAGTGTATATGCGGTGTCAAATGTGTCTCATCACATCGTCACTAAGTCCACCCACACCATTTATGCCATCTCATCTCAGTTTCTGACATCTTGTCAAAAAGTTTCTACTTTCTTCTCTGGAACAATTCTATCCTCTCCACTTTATATTCACCCCCCCCCCATCCACAAACACATCCTCAATCCAACCCAACCCTCCCCTTTCCCTGTGGCACAAAACTGATTGAGGATGACTGGTTCTTTCCTGGCTGCTCCGATCCAGCACTGGCTACTCGGCAGCAGGAGTTGGAGGACGAGTTGGCTCAAGCTCGGGGGCTCGGCCACCACAGAGCCAAGAAGCTGGCAGCTCCGGCCCAGCGAAGCCTGCAGGTAGGTGGGCAGTCGGCACGGTCAGCATGTGCCGCGGTTACACCAGCATTCCTTCATGTGTCCGACATAGTCGTCCTCACAATTATTCATACATCCAATTAAAGAAAAGGCCAAATTCACAACAGTAATTCAAATAACAAGAATCTAAAGAAACTAATGATAAATAAAAATTTAAAAAATTATGATTTAGTGAAATAAATTATTGCTTTTGAATTGTGGTTGGAAATAATTATGAAAAAAAAAAAGAACAGTGGACCAACATACCTGTCGTCAGGTGCAAACGTCTGGATAGGGCTGGACGATAATTCAATATCAATATATATCGATCGATAGAGGTTTTTTCAATATAAAAAAAAGAGGGTCAATAAAAGTTCAATATAGAAACACAGTTTTCCGCTGTAGCCTATTGGGTAGCATGACACTACAGTCACTCCTTCCGCCAAACCAATCACAAACGCAGACCAGGCAAAGGCTGAAATGAACTCAGGGTTATGCTCCTTTCAGACCTGCACTGGAAAGCGGTAATATTGTGAACTCTGTCCTTTATAACGCTGCATTCAGACATGCGTACCGGTCTTTTACCTCAGAGATGTAGCGGACATGTACCGGCTGAAAGCACAAGAAAATGTTCTGGACAGAGTTGAAGGGAGAGCGGGGCTGTGCTGACTTTTCTGCAACATTTTGTGATGTATGAAAGCGCCGGAACACGATAAGTCCGCAACGTAGCGGCATGTTTGAAAAGACGAGTCTGTTTAAAGAGCGGACGGACTTTACCGCTCAAGTTCCGCAATGCAAGTCTGAAAACGGCTTTAGTGTGATCTTTATTAGAAGTAGGTCATTCAGCAAAAGCTTTAATGTTCAGGGATGCACCTAAAATAGCTTTTAATTTGATAATGGCTTCTTTTTTTTTTTGATAAATATCGATATTGATCGATACAGATTAGGGATGCACCGAAATGAAAATACTTGACCGAAACCGAAAACAAAAAATGAACAAACCAAGGCCGAAAACCGAACACCGAAAAAAAATGTCAATTATTAGAACTGTAGCACTTTTAGCTATGATGTGTACTAACTTCATTAAAATCAATCATTGCAACAAATCAAGTACAAAAGTATCAAAATATTTATTTACCCCTGACATTACAGAATGTACACTATAGATTAAAATTCAAAATAAAATATTTAGTTTGACTCCACTCGTGTACATTACATAATGCCTTTTACATTTTTTTTCTGTAGGACTATTACAACAAATAATAATATACAGGCTTATAACTGACTGGCTGCTGAAAGACAGTGAAATTAAATATATTTTCACATAAAAACACAAAGTTCATAAGTTGTGTGCTGGATGCGCTGTTTGCTGCATCATTACAAGTTTCGGCAGTGTTGTTTCGGTGATTTATGTCTTTCGGACGAAAACCGAAAATGCACTTTTGGGTCATTTTTTGCCGAAAACTTTTGGTGGCCGAATTTTCGGTGCATCCCTAATACAGATTTTTTTTTTTTATCAATAATCTTTTTTTCTGTAACGTCCAGCCCTACGTCTGGACGTTACAGAAAACACCTAATTGCTGTATTTGTCTCAAAGTGTTGCTTAAGAACATTTTACCTTCGGAGCCCCATCATGCTTGTTTACTTCTTTTATTTTTTGTTTTTTTGTTTTTAATATTTCTGTTGAAGCACAATTCAAAATCATTGTCATGATTTTAATACATTTTTTCGGTATTATTACTTTTGTCAGTTTCAACTTCATTCACTGACGGCTGATTTTTTTTCCTTCTTAAATTGGAGGGTATGAATAATTTTGAAGACAACTGTATATCAAAACATGACATCCATCTTTAAAAAAATAAAAATAATTCTGTTAGTAATCATTTGCATAAACACGAAGCGATAGTGACTCACTTAGGTGTCTTTTTAACTGTAGAACATAAATTATTTGTAGAGCAGAAGATGTATGAGGAACATTTTGATTGTGTGCATGCAAAAGTCTCAAAAACAACTCTTATCAAATACGATAAACCATATGTCTGTGGTTAAGAAAGTCACAGGACGTCTAGCAGAAACTGTACAGATCTATTGCAGGAGCTGTTCTTAGAGCGTGAAGCAGGTGGAATCTGCATCTGTCTGAATTTACACAAGATCAGCCTTCCAACCATCCGTTTCCTGTCTTACCATAGATTCTTACATAAACAGACCAAAAGAAACGGCTCGTTTTAAACCCAAACTGTCACACGACTCATTAAAATAGACCCCGCTGATCAACTTTCTCTCACCTGCAGGAGGATTTTGAGTTTGATGGACAGGCCTCCTTCCAGGACCCCCGGAGTACCTCGGAGAGCACAACCCCGATGGAGGGAGAGAACATGGGAGGTTGGTGGCCCGAGTACAGTACCCCTGACACAGGTGTGAGACCCGCTGGACAGTTTTCACCGGCATGCACTCAGTCATCTGCACACCACTGTGGGAAACTTGAGCTGCCACCATAACACGGTGTTGGATTATTGGTTTGCTTCATTTATGTTCTCATCCAGCCTGCGGACACCAAGGTTATGATAGTTCACTAAAACTAACGAAAAAATGAAAACTAAAATTGAAAAAACATTTTTGTTGACTGAAATAGAAAATAAAAATGACAGTTTTTTAAAAAATAATCACTTAAACTGTATTGTCTTTCCAAAACTAAAATTATTGCAAAAACATTTTTAGTTTTAGTCTTTGTAAATTTATTTTATCCATAAGCCGTATGAGTTGATATGAAATCTGTTTCTATTCAATATATTTACTTTGACTTTCTGATGATTTTGAATGTCACACCAGGCAAATACGTATAATTTACAAAAGAAAATGAATAAAACACTGAAACTAATAAACTAAACTAAAACTAAGAATTTTCCAAACAATAGCAACTCATAAAAACTAGCAAACCTGCTCAAAAAACTAACTAAAACTAACTGAATTGAAAAACAAAAAGTCAAAACAAAATGAAAACTGAAACTAATTAAAAATCCCAAACTATTATAACCTTGGCGGACACGACCTGCCTCATCTGTTCTGGGTTATCGGGGGTTATTTGGTACGCTGCAGGGATTAGCCTGCTTCAGCGTGTATCTATTTCTGTTCGTGAACTCTGGGTCGCATTAAGTCGTGTTACGTTTAAACTCATCCCTGCTTTATTTAAAGCAACTCTGGGACATTTGGCACGAGTTAAACATTTCTTTGTGGCTTGTCATGCTCGTGGGTGTAAAGTTTTATTTTCTGACACGTGCATGCTGGTTGAGCTGGCTAGTGTTTGTGAGAGTGCAGAATTCATATAAATGTGTGTAGAAAGATGCTCCATCTGTGGTAAGTTTGTTTGTTTTAACCGTTTGCATGTTTGGCTCCTTTTTTTCTCATTTCCTCATTTCCTCTCATCTTCTCTTGTGATTTATGAAGCTGATAAAACCAAAAACTACATCAGAAAATTAATAAATATAAAACAAGTTATAAAACTGCCTTTAAAGAAAAAAAGATGTAATTTTTGGTTGCTTTTGGCTGAATTTTGGACGATGAAATTGCATTTTGCTGCTGATAATTTTGATAATTCTGAATATTAGTCAATCATAAGCGATACTTTTCTCTGACTTTGAATCCTGTGATGATGAACTTCCACCAACTTGCTTCACATATTTATTGTATTTACCAGTAGCACCAGAACAGGATGGCTCCCATTAGGACTGGCAAAATTGCTCCAAAATGACGTTTGAATATTTGCTCTGAAATTAACACAGAATTAAAAAATATTCGAATATCCATTTGAGCATTATTCCAACAGGAGAAAAAACTAATACAAGACATAACTACTCATGTTGGTATTGTTTTTAATTTCAATATTAACCTCTTTGACAATGCCCAGGAAATTAGAAAATGAACTCTCTGCAATTCCCCCGCAGCTCCCTAACTTGTGCGAGTAATTAAGATTAAATTAACGAACATTGAATGCTCCAAGCAAGCTGTAATAAACGTAGAACAACTTGAAACAGTCGGCCTGTAATCAAACCAGTGTAGCAAATGTAGGCCTGATGTAATAGGCTATTTTTCCCACTCTTTATCTAACATTTGAATACTAATTTTCACATCGGAATTTGGGGGTTTTTCAATATTTGAATTAGGGCTGGGCGATATAGACCAAATATATCACGATATATATTTTTTAAAATGACGATATACAATATATCGCGGTATTTTTGTCCTAATTTGTCTGAATGTTTAATTTCATATCAAGCACCTGTTTTTTAGTATCTTAATTTTTAGTATCTTAACCAAAGCCCAATCAATGTGGGATTTTTGGGGCAGATGCCAGTACTGATATTAGGGTCTGAAAAAAAACAAAAAAACAAAAAAACTATATCCAATATATAAGCTGATATCCAATACTGGCTGATATCAGCTAGTATCCAACATAGACAAATGTATATAAAATAAGAACATTTAGACTGTAGATTGCAATGTAGCAGGTTTTAAAACATCTAAACACAGAATTACTACTATAAGTTGGAGGCTTTTAAAAATTAGTTTAATGAAAACATTAACTACTGAATCCATGAGCTCCAGTAAAACCTGCATGAAGTGGAGTCAGACACTGGATAATAGTCTCATATTAATAGTGGCCAATGATGTTAAAAGTTGCATATACTGTACCTCTGTTTATCTCATAAAAAGGCAACTTATATGGTGTTAAACACTACATGCTGGTCTTAGATGACAGAGGACGGTGGCACTAACTAAGTTGCATTTATCTCTGTTTATTTCACAAAGAAGCAACTTACATGGTGTTAAAATGCTATACCCAAGCCATCAATGGGCTTTACGCACAACTCCACTACTTCCTAACTTTAAGGGGAAGTTCAGGATTTTTGACATAGGGCCTCATTTACAAGTGAGCCAGAATGCTGCCGATCACTGAAGACAGTTTCAACATATTTCATCCCGTTATTCTAGTTCCAGGAGGTTGCTGATGCTAATGCTAGTGGAAGTCAATAGGAATCTGCTAGCCTGTCATTAAAACCAATCTTATCCACTCCACAGAAGATCAGAGGCAAATCAGCAAGCCTATCTGTGTAAATGTTGTGTTAAACTAGTAAACTCATGTGTTAAGAAAGTAAAATTAGCCTTGTATGACACATTTTGCATTACATATTGAGGAACTGGTTTCTTACCAGCTTACTACCTTTGCCAGTGTATTCTGGTTCATAGAGACATGGTGACAGTTAGTTTGATCAAAAAGTTTGAAATCATCTTCAAAATCCGACATATCCTCATGCCTTTCAGACGCGGCCGTAGATCTGACTGGATATTTGTGTAATCAGATTCCTTCATGCACGTAGCAGCAGATGACATCACTCTGCTGCCAAATACAGGAAGTAAAACTTTATAAAGTGTCTCAGCAGCAACAATCAAAATGCAACAAAACGCAGGTGAGTCTTATTTGTAACATTATTCTATTAACACGGCATTTACACAGATAGTCTGAAGTTAGAAATGATTTGCCTCAGATGTTCTGTGGAGTGGATTAGATTGTTACGAATGACAGGCTAGCAGATTCCTATTGACTTGCACTAGCATTAGCATTGGCGACCCACTGGAACTAGAATAATGGAATGAAATATGTTGAAACCGTCTTCAGTGATAAATAGCATTCTGGCTCACTTGAAAATGAGGCCTTATGTCAAAAATCCTGAACCTCCCCTTTAAGCCAGCTCCTTTGTGTCCCGTCTTTCATTTTTGGACAATTTGATTAATCCAGGTGTGCCTGATCTTAGGAACCAAAATGACAATAGCCAGACGCACCTGGATTAATCAGTTTGTCCAGTAATGAAAGACCGGCAGGCAAAGGAGCTGGCTTAAGCTAGGAAGTAGTAGAGTTGTGCCCATTCAGAGGCCTCCAAACCAAGTGACTGATTGACAGCGGCTTGTCCCGCATCCTGCGGTTTCATGCGACACCATGAGATGATCAGGCGGGAGGGTGACCAGATTCCATCTAACCAAATGTGGGACAAAGACTCCATTAGTGTGGGACAACATGGGACAATGACCAATAACATAATTTAAGATACACATATACAGTCGCCCTCAAAATTATTCATACCTTCCCATTAAAGAGGGGGGAGAACTAAGTTGCCAGTTAGATAAGTTCAGATTGACAAAAGTAATAAAAAATAAAAGTTCTATGAAAATCATGACATTGATTTTGAATTGTGGTTCAACAGAAATATTAAAAACAAACACACTAAAAATAAAACAAGTAAACAATCATGATGGGGCACCTAGGCTAAAATGACAGGTATTTTAGGTCCACTGTTCATGAGCAAGGTGCTCTAACTTGTTTGGTACAGTTTTGTTTTTTTAATTTTTATTTTCAACCACAATTCAAAAGCAATAGGCTATTTTATTTCACTAAATTATAATTTTGTATTATTGTCAATTTAGCCTTTTTCTTTAATGGGGAGGGTATGAACAATATTGAAGACGACTGTAGGCATATACAAGCTATTTAAATTTAACTTTGTCAAGTTCTCTGACATCAGCAAACGCTTTTATACTATTTCAGTTTCAAGTTACCACACTTTATATAGGCTGTGTGTCATCAAACAGAATAAGTGGTCAAGGCCTTGTTCTGCGACCACCGCTGTCTCAGAGTCTGGAATCATGACCGATGCTTCTTTACTTCCACATTCGGACCTGTATGACCGCAGTGTGTGACTGGCAAACACTGAACATCTGGAACGATTTCTGTTGAGCAACGCGTTGATTTTTCGAGCCGTTTCACGTCCTGCTCCCTGCTGTGCAACAAGGAAAAATGACTCTGACAAACATGGACCTGCATTTAAGTCCCGCCTCCGAGACTGATTGACATTCGAGTCAATCAAATCAGACGTCGGGCTGATGACAGCTCTCACTGCTTTCACTATCGGCACACGATCAGTTCATAAATTACAGCCTTGAACACAAAACGGGAGCAATGCGGGACAGGGTCTTCATTTGCAGGACGCGTGAAAAGTCATGGAAATGCGGGAGTGTCCTGCACAAAGCGGGACGTCTGGTCATCCTATCAGACGGTTGTCTGTCTGGTGCCATTCTTGTAGTTTGACCACTCGCGAGTAACGAGACACCGTCCGATTTTATGACATAATGTTTTAATCTGACACAGCGACCGTCGTGAACGGTGAAAAAATCATGTTTTCTGATCCTGGCTTTAACCAAACTGTCTGTTGCTCTGGTAAATACGCTGCTGTAGATTTGGACTATATGTTCATCCTCTGAGCTGTTAAAGTTTCCTCCACCTTTCCTGTATCTCTCTGTATCAGCCTATATCTCCCTATATCGCTCTGTATCGGCTTGTATCGCTCTGTATCAGCTTGTATTGGTCTGTATCAGCCTGTATCGGCACATCATGCTGCAGACGCTCACTCTCTGTCTCCCCGCCGTTCCAGATGGCTTGCGGTCCGTGGTGGAGGAACTGGAGCTGGAGCGGAACCAGCTGCAGGAGCAGATCCTGAGCCTGGAGGAGCGCTGCCAGGACCTGGAGGACCGACTGCAGCTGCAGGCCCGGATAGAGGCGTTGCAGGTAGGCTCTCCACGCGCAGCCCCAGCCGACGCCACCCTGCAGCTGCAGGTTAACTCGAGCATAATCATCCTTAACCTGCCTGTCAGTGACCTGAGTGAGCAGGACTGGGGTTTTGTAACAAAGCCTTCTAACACAGGTGACGTTTGATGTAGATGAAGATGAGCAGCCATGTTGGGTCTCTCAGGTGTGTTGGGTCGCTCATGTACGTGTGCGCTGGGGAGCACCTCTGGCGGTGACTGCTAATGGTGTGGTGTGCTTGTTTAACCCTGGACTCGCGCTTAAATCACAACGCAGACTCACTTTGGTGTCCACTTCATGTTTTCCTGGTAAATATCGGGGTTACTCTTCATCACACAGACCAATGTGATGACAGCAGCCACGAGTCTCAGCTGATGCCGCTCTCCACCGGCCTGCTGTCATCTGTTTCTGTGTGCAGTGCAGTCTTTACTCGGTGCTTCCAGGATGTGATAGTTTCATATTGATGTTGTTTTTTTCCCACCGCTGCAGAATGAGAGCGAGAAACTACAGAGCCAACTTGCAAGTGTTCGAAGTCAGCAGGGCAGAGAGGCCGAAAAGCACCAGCTGCTGGTGAATAGTCTCAACGAGAAGCTGAAAGGGTAAGATGCTGAGCCACGTTGGTACGTTCAAAGTAAGATACTTAAAAAAAACAATCCATGAAGTTTACCTCCTCCATTCATTTTCTGTACCACTTAGTCCAATCCGGGGTTGCTGGAGTCTATCCCAGTAATTTTCAGGCGAGAGGCAGGGTAGACCCTGGACAGGTCGCCAGTCTGTCGCAGGGTCAACACAGATACTCCTTTCCCACTGGCCAAAAAAACCTGTTAAACCTGCAAACAATCAGCTTTTAGTGGCAGTGAGAAAAGATCACAGACTCGCATTGACCCGCATCATATGACGGAAGCGAGTGGGTTAACACCAGTCGTACCGTTCACACACAATTTTCAGCCAAAATCCACTAAACATCGAATATGTCCAGTCTGGGTAGTTTCCCACGGGTCTGTCGTGCCTTATTAATCAGTCGTTCTTATGTAAATTCCTCCAGAAACGCCCCAACCAATTAGCATCTACACACTAAATACTCAAATTGGATGTCTTTCAGATCAGATGGTCTGAAGGAATTGTAATAAAATTTAATCTTGAACACTTGAAGGTCACCAGGGGCCGTATTTATCAAACTTCTTAGAATTAGTCCACTCTTAAGAGTGGACTTAGGAGCAAAAAATTCAAAGTTAAAAGCTGCATTAAAGACACACAACGTAACTTTTAGACCTTAAAAATCTGTGTTTCTGACTCGTTTTGATGTCACACCAACATTCATTATGCGCATTTTCGAGCTGTCAGTGCCCAGAGGCGTCCCGGGGCTCAGAAACAGCACTATGTAAGATTCCCATCCGGGACGCGACTGTGACGTTGCAGCCAACTATTGGTTGCAGCACCGCGTCACTCACTAGCAACTGGATGTAAACCAGGGATCAACATCGCGGGTGTTTTGAATGCGCATCATGTCGAATTCGGTAAAGAAACGCAAGGAAACATCACTGGAGGAAGAGAGGAAAAGAAACAGAGGAAGGGACAGAACAAGAGTCAAGATAAGACTGTCTTTTACTGGCTGGAGTGAGCTTACAGTACAGGTACGAACAAGATGGATGCTAGTTTAGCCGCCGATATGGGGCGCGTCACTGAGAAAACTGCTGAAAGTTCCGTTGTGTGTCTTTAAAAAGTTATTTATCAAGTGTCCCACTCACACTTTTAGCGAAGTGTAGGACTAAATCTTAAGTGTCACTCTTAAGACCTTTTCACACCGGGACCAGTGCGAATAAGCATCACGAAATTGCAAATAATTAGGAGTAGAAATATCGACACATTTGTCTATACACATTTGCTCCGACGTGAAATTACGGAGATGCAAGAACAAACTGGCGTCTATTATTCCAGAGGAACGTGAGCACATGCAGCAGTAACGGAGGGAGTGGTGGCTGAAGGTAAACTTCTGGATGCTGAAAAACAGCTGATCTCCCTGTGGAGATGCCAAATGCGGATTTTAAATATAACACCTGTAGCTAATAACCTCGAATGGCTACAAAATGTAGGGAAACACTGTTTCTTCAGCGGTGATTTTTTTCCTCCCTCGTTTGCCAAACAAGATGCTGCAACACAAAAATGAAACACCTGAGCCATAATGATACAATAGCAGCGACCAGCTCTGTGACGGTCAGAGCGCCACCTGGAAAAAAACAAAACAAAAGTACACTACCCCAAAACATGGAATGTTTGGTCGGGATGGGGAAAAAATATTGATACACTGAAATATCGCGTATTTTCATATGCTGATATCATATTGATATTTAAAAATGCGATATCGATCTCTTTTACTAACGAAAGCTCGCAAGATTTTGTTGTTTTGTGATGAAATCTCACAGGTTTTCATGAAAGCTTGCGAGATTTCACAGGTAAAATAGATCAATATTACATTTTCAAATATCAATATGAAATCTGCAAATTTCAGTGTACCAATATTTCTTCGCAGCCCTAACATTTGGTTATTTCCACAAACGATCATGTTTGAAGTCCGTTCACACAGAATATCTTAAAAGAAACTGTCTTTAGAAGTTTTAAAGTCTGTAAAAAAAGAAGATTTTGAAGAAGAAGAAGTTTTTGTTTTTATTTTCACTTCAGAAACAGCAGCCTAATCTGTTAAATATCAGTTAAATATCGGTGGGCTGGCCGATGTCTGATACTCAGCTTTAAGGCTGATATAGGCCATTACCGATAGGGGGCCGATTATATTGTGCATCCCTAGTGATGACATTAAAAAATGTTTAAGACTGTGCAGAAAAGGCTCATAAAAACATGTTTTCTGTAATACCCGCAGCCAAGAATGAAAAACAAACGGTCTAGTAAATCATTTTGTCGTGCTGTCTGTTTTCAGGCTGAGTGAAACACAAGAGTGCCTGGAAAGTTCCCTCATCGAGAAGGAGAACACGTTGGCCAAGACGTCAGAGAAACTGGAGCTCATCAGCAGCCTCAGAGAATCGCTGAGTGAAAAAGAAATCCAGTACAGAGAGCTGTCGGACAAGCTCCTGCAGACCGAGCACAGTGTAAGTGCTGACTTTGCTGTTTGTTTAGAAAGAGAAGCGGCTTCCTGCCTCCAGTGATGCTTCATTCTCGTCTTTTTCCTCCTTCCAGCTGGAGAACATGAGCAAGAAGTGCAGCAGCTCAGAGAAACAGTGCTCTGAACTGAAGACAGAAGCTGCTGACCTCACGCAGAAGCTCAGTGTGCTGAAGGAGAAGGTAAGCTTCACTTCATATCCATTACTGCCTTTGCTTCATCAGACACAAGATTATCTTAACCCTTTAAATGCCAGTTTGATTATATTAGGAATTGTTTTTATGCACAAAACATCTATAAAATCATCAAACATCGAACTTTTTTTTACTCATAAATTTCCTGAACAACTTCAGACCTCAAATCTACCGAATAGGAATGGACATATCGATACCCTGGAGTCGATACCAGCCAGACAAAATTAGAGCCCGACCGATATGGGATTTTTGAGCCGGATTCCGATACCGATATTGGGGGCTTTAAAAAACCTGATATCCGATATATTGGCCGATATCCGATATCGGCCGATATATATCAGCCAGGATATTAAAAAATTAACATGGACATACATACTGTCTAACTGTAGTCCAATTTAAATTCTTATAATGACCAAAATGTGATTAAACACTAAGAATCAGAACATCCAGAATCTGTGATGATGTTTTAGGTGGTGACACAGATTTGTTGTGTTTTCTGCCTTACTGGTGCTGCAGCCCAGGTTAACGTTCACACCGCAGATGTTGCATCTAACACCTGTTAAATCTTTGTGAAGTGGCTCCACACCTTACTCTTCTCCTCTGCCTGGGAATGAATATATATACATTTAGTGTATGTTAGTAATTAGGTTTCAGTACTATAGATGACCATTTCAAAATGAAAACAAGTTGCTGCAAACAGCTTACAGTGATTACACACAGACTAATGGAAAGTGTTTTATAAATTATATATTTTTAAAGACTCATTCACTAAAACACCTTAGAAATATAAATTTGTCATCTTTAAGCATCAAAAAGTTCCATCTTCCACTTAACACAAGGGACTAAACTAGATTTAAGAGCAATGTTGCAGCTTTCAAAACATCTAAACAGAATTACAAATAAATACATTAGTTGGAGCTTTTTAATTAGTTTAATGAAAACTTAAACTTCTGTATTTACGAGTCCCAGTAAAACCTGCATGGCATGAAGTATAGAGGGACATAATATAATAATGTCATGATGATGCTGCTACTGTTAGTGATGATGATGATTATTTGGTATTTTTCAGTACTTTAATGCAGGTTATTGAACATTGTTTTGTTAAATTTGTAATATTTGTAATATTACTATGACGTTTTACACTGATGAGGCATTTGAAGGGTTGAAACCCTGAAAGTGACTGAATGTTTGGAAGTTTTATAAGGAATCTATTACAAAAAATGAAATAAATAATTGATATTTGAATGATTATAATCAAAGGTTTTTTGTGCATTAACTTTTTTTTACCCCAATTGTCCTCAGAGGATGAAAAATGCACAGACATGGCGAATAAAGACTCTAGACTTGGAAAAATGTTTGACTGGAATGAAAGTTTCTTGGAAAAAAAACATTGTAACAGCCAAAATTATCATCATGTTAAAAAGATGTTAGGAAAATGTCTGAAGAGGGCAGAGGGGTTACAGGGACGGCAGGTCGTCAGACACGATGGAAATGGGATGAGGTGTTGAAACCAGGCTCGCTTCACTTGATTTTTCACTCTCATTTTTCTGTTCTGTTTTTCCAGGCACAAAAACAAGAAGTCACCATAGAAACCCTGCAAACAGAGCTGGATCAGACAAATGAGGACCTGGACAAGCTAAACTCGGCCCACCTGGAGGAACGAGCCCAGCTCATCCACGATCTTCAGAGCTGTGAGAGGGAGATCGACAGTCTGAAGGATATTCTGTCCGAAAAGGACAAGGAGATATCAGGCCTGGCTGGAAACATGGCCGAGTACGCGGAGCAGGTCGTGGTTCTGAAGCAGGAGATAAAGGCCAAAGAGGAGAGCCTGGTCCAGGTGGAAAAGGCTCTGAGTAAGGCCGAGCAGGAGGCCAAGGTTATCAGAGACTCGCAGAGTTCAGACCAGCAAACCCTGAACAGCAAGATCAGCGAGCTGGTGGGCAAACTGAAAGAGAGCGAGGCGGAGATGGCGAACGTTCGAGAGGAGAGGGAGGCCAGGGCGGCTGAGGTGGAGCAGCTCATAAAGCAGGCTGAAGACGATAAGAGAACCATCCAGGAGCTTCGAGGGGAAGTTCAGAAGCAGGTTGTCGGTCATCGTAATCATCTTTCTGAATGTGAAACGCACATCTCGTCTCTGAAGGAGCAGCTGAGCTGTTCCGCCCAGAAGCTCCAGCAGTCAGAGGAGCTCGTTTCACATCTGAAGGACAGAAATATTAGCAACGAGAAGCTGCAGCAGGAGCTCAGCGATAAAGGAGAGTTGCATGAAAACGAGCTTAAATCCCTTAAAGACGAACAAAACAAGCTTCTGGCTCAGGTGGAGAAATATAACAACCAAGTTCAGACGTTGTCCAAACAGTTGGAGGAGCAGATGCAGAGCGAGGAGCAGGTCAGAAAGACGATGCAGGAGAAACTGGACACTTTAGCATCACTGGAAAACAAGCTAAAGGCAGCCGATAAACAGGCCGAGGAGGAGAGACACAAGTTCAACAAGGAGTTGCAGGTCAGGGGTTCAGAGAACGAGAAGCTCAGCAAAGAGCTGAAGAGCAGGTCAGAGAATTTCTCCAAACTGAAGAGTCTCTTAAAAAGCACTAAGACTGAAAAACAGCAGCTGGACGAGAAACTGAAAGGGCTGAACGAGGAGCTCGACCTGCAGAGGCGGCGAGCCGAGGAGCTCAGCGAGAAGCTTTCATCTGCTCTGCAGCTTAACGGCAGTCTGCAGAGTCAAGTGCAGCAACTCGCCGAGCAGAAAGAGAGGCTTGAAGCAGAAGCAGCGCAGCAAGCAGAAACCATCTCACAAGTCACCGCAGAGCTCGGCTCTCTGCAAGCAACGATAGCCGCTTTAGAAACGCAGCATTCAGAAAGTAAGGAGATCATCCGAGTGCTGCAGAGAGAGAAGGAGGACCTGAGCGTCCGAACCAGCGAGTTAAATCGAGTCCTCGAGCAAAGCACGCACTCGAACTCTGAGGTCTTGCTGGCAAAAACAAACGAATGCAGTCATCTCAGCCAGTTACTCAGAGAGCGGGAGGAGGAGGTCACTCACCTGCAGGAAAAAGTTCAGAGTTTAACCTCCAACGTGGAGCAGCTGCAGCGCCACGCGGCAGACAAGGAGCAAACCGCCGCCGACCTTCTGGCTAAAATAGAAACCGAACAGAAGACGTTGTTTCTGCTCCGAGAGCAAGAATCCAGCCTGAAGGCCGGGCTGGCAGAGAGGGACGCGCTGCTGAACCAGAAGCAGGATGAATACCAAAGTCTGCAGAATGAAATCCAAAGTCAGAAAAATACCGCATCTGAGCTACGAGCTGAGGCCGAATCGCTCGAGGAGGAGCGTTCGCAGCTCAGGCAGCGACTGGAAGAGAGAGAAGAGACGTTGCAACAGACCGAGCAGCAGAATAAGATGTACAAAGAGGAGCTGAATGAAAGAAACGAGGCGATCAAGGCTCTGAGCGAGCAGGTCCGAGTCATGAAGGAAAACAGCAGAAAGTCTGAGTCCGAGGCCGAAGTGATGAAGGCAGAGCTGGCCCAGCTTCACGCTGCCTGCGAATCCCGAGAAAAGCAGCTCACTCAGCAGTTACAGGCCATTTCTGACCTGAACTCGCAGCTTCAAGCTGCCGTTGAGCAGAGGTCCGGTCTGAGCCTGCAGGTCAGCAGTCTGACAGAAGACAATCAAAGACTACAGGAGGAGCTGACGCAGAACGCCAAATCTGTCTCTGAACTGGCTGCTGAGAGAAGTTTACTCCAGGAAATTACTTCCAGGCTCGAAATTCAAATCTCTGACAATCAGAAAATGATGGACGGCTTGTTGAGGGAAAAGGAGGAGCTTACTCTGACAGCAGAGGAGCTGAAGAAGATCCTGAAGGAAAGCGAAGAGTCAAACTCTGCCGGTCTCCTCGAGAAAGCCAGCCAGTGTGCTGATCTGTCAAAAACACTGAGGGACAAAGAGGAGCAGCTTCAGAGTTTACTAGAGCAAGTCGGTGAACTGAACACGTCCCTGAACGGCAAAGAGCGAACGTTGTCGGAGCAGAGGCTGCAGCTGGAGGCTCAGCAGAACCAGCTGGTGCAACTTCAGGACACAATATCGATGCTCCAGGAGCAGGGATCAGTTCTGAAGTCAGGGCTGATGGAGAAGGACGCGATGCTTCAGCAGAAAGCAGAAGAGGTCGAGCTGCAAAAAGACCTCGTATCAAAGATGCAGGCGGAGGTAGAGTCACTCAGGAACGAGTGCTTGGATGCAAAACAGCAGGTGGAGGAGAAAGAAGAGGCTTTAAGAGGAGTGACCAATGAGCTTCAGAGCCAGAAAGATGAGCTAACCAAACGAAATGAAACTGTGATATCACTCAGTGGTCAGTTGGGGGCCATGAATGAGAACGCTGCCCTGACGGAAGTGGAGATTTCCAACCTGAAGGAGTCGGTGCAGAAGCTCTCTGCAGAAAAGCATCAGCTGCTGCAGGAGGACAGCCAGCAGAAAGCAGAGATCATCGACTTTAAAGACAACGTTCAGGCGCTCAGTGAGCAGAACGCGAGGATCAAAGCTGAACTTCAGAGAACCGTAGCTGAGCTGTCCGAAGCAGGCGAGCTTATCGCCACTCTCAGAGCGGACGCCCACGAGAAGGAGACGCTGAGCTTGGCCGTGCAGGGGAAAGATGACGTCCTGAAGCAGCGGGACGCGACGATCCAGCAGCTCAACGCTGCCGCTTCCGAGCTGACGGAGCAGCTGAAGCAGAGAGCCGAGGACAATCTGGCTTTACAGAAACGAGTGTCAGAGCTGGAGGGTCGGGTGGACGGGCTCACAGCAGAGTCATGCCTGCTGAAGGGCACGTTGGAGAAAAGCCAGCAGTCAAGTCTGGAGTTTCAAGCTCACTCCTCTGCCACGGTCGACAGTCTCAGCTCACAGCTGCAAACCAAAGAGGCCGAGTGCGAAAATCTTAAGGAGCAGATCTCCCACCTGAACGCCTCCGTCGCTAAGCTCAGCGACTCCCTCCAAGTACAAATAAGAGAGGCGGAAAGTCTCAGAAAAGACACGGACGATAAAGAAGCTGCACTTCTTGAGCAGTCGAAGTCTCTGGAGGACGTTCAGAGAAGAGCAGACGAGGCTTCACTCTTCAAAACTCAGTTCATGCAGAGCACAGAGCTGGTCTCGCAGCTGCAGAGTCAGATCCAGCTACTCTCCACTCAGTCCGAAAACATGAAGAAGTCCGAGGATGAAACACAAAGTGCCTTCAACAACCTGCAGGAGAAGTACGCTGCAAACCTGGAGGAGTTCAAAAATGTGAGGAAGCAGCTCTCTGAGAGGACGGAGGAGGTGTCCCGCCTTCAAACGCTGTTGGACGAGTCCAGGAAGGAGAAGGAGGAAGCTTTCTCATCTCATCAAGCCAGCGTGTCTCTGCTGACGGTTGAAATAGAAAGACTCAAATCACAACACCTTCAGGTCGCAACACAAATGAACGCGCTGACGGAAAACCTGGAGCAGAGAGAAATGGCTCTGCATGCAATCAATAGTCAGTACACGGCTCAGGCCAAACACTCGTCCCAGCTGCTGTCAGAGATCAAGAAACTGGAAGAGGAAAACGAGAAGCTCAACCAGGAGGTGCGCCGGTCGAAGGAGGAGCAGCAGAAGCTGCACGCCGAGGTCGGTAATGAAAAGGCATGTTTGCAGGGAGAAATCAGGAAACTTGTGGCAGAGAAGGAAGAGCTGGAGAGGAGGCACCGGACATCGCAGGAGGAGCTGCGGGCTCAGATGGAGCAGGAGGCCAGCAGCATGAAGGAAATGATGGAGAAAACGGATTCCGAGAAGCAGAGCCTTCAAGCAGAGGTTAGTGTCAAAGATGGAGAAATTTCTCACTTAAAAGAAAACATTCAAAAGATAGAGCAAATTCTGCAGGACTCTGAGAGAGAGTGGCTGTTAGTTCTGGATAGAGAGAAGCAGCATCAGAATCTGCTCTCAGAGCAGTTAAGAAGTGTTGAGAATGAGATGAAAACTAAAGATGTTAAAGTTGATGCTTTGAAACAGGACTTGGAGAGTTTGCAGGAGAAACTGGCTGATGCTTCGGCCGCCGTCAGGCAGGGCTCCGATCAGCTGAGCGCTAAAGAGACGGAGGCGTCCACGTCCAGGATTCAGCTGGAGAAGGTGTTAGCAGCTATCCAAGAAAAGGAGGAGGAGAACCGCCGTTTGCAGGAGGCTCTGAGAGCGGCAGAAGATGAGCTGCTGAGTTTAAACGGCAGCGACGTCCCGCTAACGTCTGAGTCAAATCTACGGGACACGATCAGACAGATGCACGGACGTCATCAAGCAGAGGTACGAGAGCTAAAAGGCGAGTTGGAGAGACATGTTGCACAGCTGCAGGAAACCCAGAGTGTTCTTCAGGAAGGAGAGAGGAGTAACGATGAAAGGAGTCAGCAGATCAGCCGCCTGCAACAGATTGTAGAGACTCTACAGACTCGGCTGAACGCAGAGGAGGAGAAAATAAAAGAAGCTTCCATCAGTTGCACTCGTTTCCACACCGAGCTAAAAGCAAAAGAAGAACAAATGTGCTGTATGAGCATCCAGATCAGTCAGCAGAAGGAGTTGCTGGCCGCACTCAGCCAGCAGCTAAAGGACAAAGATGCCTCCATCGCCCAGGTCATGGAGTCGGCGTCCAACGAGAGGATGAAGCTCGGCGAGGAAAACGATTCTTTGTTAACACGGTTAGAAAGCGCGGAGCGAACGCACCGAGCGACCGCCGAGAGGCTCGGGGAGATTTCCCAGCAGCTGGAGGAAGAAAGGCTGCGCGCTGGAGGTGAAGCAGAAAGCAAGAACCTGCAGCTGATTAAAGAAAAGAGCGATCTGCAGAGCGAGCTCGCCAAGGCGCTGAAAGAAAAGGAAGCCATGAAGAAGAAGCTTCAAGCCGCTCTGCTTGTCAGGAAAGACTTGATGAAAAGAGTTGAAGAGTTTGAAAAGCAAAGAGACGAGCGCCTGAATGATGTTACACAAAGGTACGAGGAGAAGGTTTCGCTTCTTGAAAAGGAGATTCTTCTGAAAGATGGAGAGCTTCTCGAAGCCAAAGCTGAAAGCAGAAGAGTTGTGGAGCAGTTGGAGGTGGAAAAGCAAACACTGACGAGCACGTTAAATGAGACAGAAGCCTGTTTACGTGAGAAGGACTCCACCATGGAGCAGCTGCAGCGGAGACTAGAGGAGCTGAGAGACACGTCTTCCTCCACGCCGAGTGCCGTGGATTTAGAAAACGAGCTGGCGCAGATGAAGCTGGAGAAAGCGACGTTGCATAAGAAAGCGCAGGCTGCGTTGTTGGCTCGCAAGGAGACGATGAAGAAAGCTCAGGAGAACGAGAAGAAGCTGAGTCAGGAGCTGGCGGAGCTGAAAGATGACTACAAGGCTCTGCTGGAGCAGCGCTGTCAGCAGACCAACGAGCTCAATGCCGTCCAGCTCAACCTTGACGAGAAGGTCCGGGAGCTGGAGGACCTCCGGAAGACCTCAACGTCTCTAAGGCAGCTCGCTGAGGAGAGAGAGGAAACTCTACAGGAGTTAAAGACGTCTCTGGCCGAGAAAGAAAGTCAGTGTCGTTCTCTGTCCAACATGCAAACGCAGCTGGAAGACGTCACGTCCAGACTGGAAGGTCTTTCCTCTGAAACAGACAAGAAAGACGAAGCCCTCAGAGAGGTGGAACAACGAGCAGAAGCTCTGAAATCACAGTTAAACTCTGTGCAGAGTGAGTTGGAGGCAGAGCTGAGGCGGAAAGCAGACGAGATGGAGACGTGTGAGGAAGCCAGACAGGAGAAGCAGGCGCTGGCTGATAAAAACGCTGCTCTACAGGTGCAGCTGAACACCTGTCAGTCTGAGCTGGAGCAAGAAAGACGTGCAAACGAGCGAAAGAATCAAACTTTAATAGACGAGAAGGAGGCTGTGTTGGAGCAAATTAATCGGTTAAAGCTGGAACTTGAGGAGGCACTCGGCTTAGTTTCTCAGAAGTCTTCAGAAATCTCAACCATCCAGAAGACGTTTGCAGAGACGCAGCAGCAGCTTGGCGAGGAGCTGGAAAAGGCACAGCTGGCTTACACGGAGACGCAGAGGGAGCTGGACTCGTTAAAGCTGGAAAAAGAAAACTCTGAGAGATCAATCGGAGAGCTCAGAGATGAGGCGGCGGCGCTGAAGCAGAAACAGGACGGCGTTCAGGACGCTGAAGCCATCGAGGCAAAGCTGAAGGAACGAGACCATGCTCTGTCAGCGATTCAGGCTCAGGTCACAGAAAAAGAAGAGCTGATCGCTGCACTGGAGCTGCAGCTGCAGCAGCAAACCAAAACACATGAAGTCACTCTGGAAAAGATGAGAGTCGAGGCCGAAGGGCTCCAGAAATCCCAGACTGATGGAGGCAGAGGCAACGATCAGGAGGATAAAAGCAAAGTGGCTCTTCTCACCAGGAAGCTTCAGGCAGCTTTAGTTTCCAGGAAAGAGCTCCTGAAAGAAAACTCCACGCTCAAGAAAGAAGTGGAACATCTGTCCGAGAGGCGAGACGCCAAAGAAGCCGAGTGCTCGCAGCTGAAGGAGCGGAACGTAGAGTTGGAAAGATCCACATCATCCATCAGCAGACAGCGGGACGAGCTGGGCGGTGAGGTGGAGCGCATCCTGGGCGATAACCGCAGTCTCTCTGCAGCCTGCGACAGCCTAAAACTGACCATCGAGAGCATCACTCAGCAGAAGCAAGCCTTCTCCTGCCAGCTGGAGTCTCTGAAGGACTCGCAGACCGAGGAGCTGAGCAAGTGGAAGTCCAAGCACGCCGAGCTGAAGCAGGAGTACGAGTCTCTGCTGCAAGCGTACGAAAACGTCGGCAGCGAAATGGACAAGATGAGGCAGCTTCTGGAGGGGGCCAAGAGGGACAGGCAGGAAGCCCTCAGAAAGCTGCACACGCACGAGGCCGAGGCGGCGGGTCTGGAGAAGCAAGCCAGGGAGGCAGAGGAGGAGAACGACAGGCTGAAGGAGAGGATGCACAAATTCACCAAGGAGAAGCGGCAGAAGGTGGAGGAGCTGGAGGAGGAGAACCGAAGAATGAGGAGGGAGCTGGCGGAGCTCGGTGGGAACCACGACAGGGACCTGAGCGAGCTGAGAGACCGAAACCGGCAACTGGAGGCAGAACTGCGCCAACTCAGGGAGTCCTCGGAGGATCTCGGAGGGAAACTCGACGAGATCCAGGCTGAGAACGGCCAACTGGCAGAAAAGCTGGAAGCAGCGAGCCGTTCGCTGGAGGAGAGGAGCTCGGAATCAAACTCGTATGCAAACAACATGCAGCTGAAACTCGATGAAGCACTGAGCTTAAACAGCTCGCTGACTGCTCAGATCGAGGCCCAGAAAACAGAACTCGGTGCCCAGCTTGAAATCAGCAACTTATTACAGAAGGAGAAGCAGAATCTGTTGGAACGAATGGAAAGCATCCAGAATGATCACGAGCTGCAGTTGGGAAAGAAAGACGACGTCATCAGAGACCTGAGAGATGTCATCGGCAAGCACAGCCAAGAGACTGTGAGCCTGAACGAGAAGGTGCGGATCCTGGAGGACGACAAGACGCTGCTGCAGGAGGAGCTCGAGAACGCGCAGGAGACTTCCGACAAAGTGAAGAATGAGAACGAGTACTTGGAAACGGTCATCCTGAAGAACTCGGAGCGGATCGACGAGCTGACGGAGTCGTTCGGCGGTCTGCAGGCCGAGAACGCGCAGCTGTCCGCTCAGCTCGCGGCCAGCACGGACGCGACCCACCTGGTCCGGCAGGAAAAGGAGCAGGAGCAGCTCAAGCTGGTCCGAGAGTTCGAGGAGAAGCTCAAGAACGTGCAGAGAGGCAACGAAGGCTCCAAGAACGTGAGGAGAGAGCTGCAGGAGCTGCTAAAGGAAAAGCACCAGGAGATCAACCAGCTGCAGCAGAACTGCATCAGGTACCAGGAGGTGATCTTAGACCTGGAGAGCGCTCTGAAGGCCTCACAGTCCACCTGCGAGCAGCTGGACAAAGACCTGAAGACCAGCTCCGAGAAGATCTCAGCTTCGGAGGAAAGGATTAGGCAAGTTGAGGCTGAGTTAGTTGGACAAAGAAAACTCCTGCAGGAGACGGAAGAAAAGATGGTGACGGTTGAATCTGAGAGGGACCAGCTGGTTTCTGAACTTTCCCAACGTAAGACAAGCTCCGAGAACGAAGAGGGGAGAAAAGGACCAGGAAATGCCGAGGAAACGCAGATAAACGCCTACATTCAGAGTCAGTTTGTGTTGCAGCAACAAATCGAAGAACTGAAGACTTTGAAAGAGAAAGAAAGTCAGAGAGTGGAGGAGTTGCTCCAGCAGCTGGACCGCCAGGATCTACAGATGAACACGCTGAAGAGAGCTGCAGAAACTAGCGAAACCAAGCTGTCCGCGCTATCCGCCCCTCCCGATGCCACCAAACGCTGGGAGGATCTGTACCAAAAGAGCCTGCACGAGAAGGACAGCCAGCTGCTGGAGCAGGGCTTCATGATCACCAGGTTCCTGGAGGACATGAGGAGCAAAGACAAGGAGGCCAGCGAGCTGCGACTCGCCAAGTCCCGGCTGGAGAGGACGCTGAACGAGTACTCGGTGGCAGCCGCCGCCCAGCAGAGGCAGCTGTTCGTCCTGAGCGCCAGCAACGCTGAGCTGAGCGAAGCGGCCGAGCTCGCGGCCGCGCAGACGAGGGAGCTCGGCGCTCAGGTCGAGAGAAAAGAGCAGGAGAAGAGCGCGCTGAACCGACAGCTGGCCGACAAAGACGAGGCCGTGTCGCAGCTGCAGCTTCGCCTGCAGCAGACGGAGAAGCTCGGCGCCGACGCCGAGGCTCAGCTGCGCCTCCTCCAAGCCCGACACGACCGGGTCCAGGCCGACTTCCAGAAGCAGGAGGGCGTTTCTCTGCAGCTGAAAACGCTCCTCCAGGGCAAGGACGCGGAGATCTCCTCGCTTCTGTCCTGCAGGGACGGGCAGATGTCCGGGTATCTGGAGCAGCTCCAGGCCAACTATCGCAGCCAGGCCTCCGTCTACGAGGACAGGCTGACGTCGTTGCGCTACCAACGAGACAAGGCCGACAAAGAGCTGCGTACATTCGAGGCGAAGGTCAGAAGTCTGCAAGTCCAAGTGGACAGGTCCGTCCAGGAAAAGGAGCAGATGGCAGCGAAGATGGAGTCCTTCAAAAACTCCATGGTGTCTCTGCAGAGCGAGCGGGAGCGGCTCGTGTCCGAGTACAGGATACTCCAAGCAAAGAGCCAGCTGAAGGGCAAGGAGGGCTCCCCCGATGAGACCGGGGCAAACAAGGGCCTCAAACATGAAATAAGGAAGCTGCTTCATCAGATGGACGATCTGAACTCGGAGAACGCCATGCTCCGGGCTCAGCTGGTCCGCTACCGAGAGGACCTGAACCAGGTTTTATCCCTCAAAGACAACCAGCTGAAGGTGCTGCTGAAGAAGCAGCAAGACGTCATCAAAAACCTGGAGAAGCAGCACCGAGAGTCTCAGCTGGACCTCCAGCGGGAAGAGGAAGCAAGCAACGCCTTAAAAACCGAGAATTCAAAGCTCCAAGCCGAAGTGTCGAAGCTGCAGGCCGAGGTGTCGACGAGAGGCGCGACGGATCAGGGCAGGGTGATCGCCGACCTGCAGGAGGCCGTGGCGGCCAAGGCGGCCGAGTGCAGCGACCTGCAGCAGAAGCTTCTCTCCCAGCAGACCTCCGCCGACGGGCTGAGGGAGAAGATGCAGCGGCTGGAGGATGAAACGGAGAAAAGACTCGGGGAAGCAGAGGACGGGTACAACGGCGAGCTGGAGAAGCTGGAGCGCGAGGCGGAGCTGATGAGGAACGAGCGAGAGACGGCGGATCGGAGGGTGGCCGAGCTCGCCGGAGACCTGCTGGAGCTGGAGCAGCAGCTGTCTGCAGAGAAGTCGCAGAGCAGAGACGCCAAGACTCAGAAGGAGTCGCTGTGCAAAGCCATGGCCGCTCTGCAGAACGACCGGGACCAGCTCGTCCAGGACTTCAAGATCCTCAGGAACAGGTACGACGAAGAACTCCGAGAGACTCGGGCGGCCTTGAACAAGACCGAGCGTCTTCTGCAGGACGCCTCCGCTGACTCGGCCATGTTTGCCAAAGAGAGGGACGTCCTCCTCCATAAGCTGAAGGCCGTGGAGAGTAATGACGCGCATGCGCAGCTCAGCCAGCTGCTGGACGAGGTGGCCAAGGCCCTCACGGAGAAGGAGAGGGAGCTGCAGCGGGTGGTGGGGGAGAACAGCCGCTACAGCAGGCAGCTGTCCGCCTTCTCCAGGTCCATGGCCAGCCTGCAGAACGACCGCGACCGGCTGCTGGAGGAGCTGGCGGGGGCCAGGCGAGCCGTCCAGTCCGGGCACGGGTCCGACCCGGAAGACAAAGGCGGGGGTGTCCCGGAGAGTCGGGAAGACGGGCTGGTGAGTGATCTGCCTTCGGATTGGCTGCTTGCTCTTCCTCCGTGTTGTGGTTCATTTCACCAACAGCATGCAGGATCCTCGGATGCTCCATGGTGTCTGCAAACCATCGCTTCCACTCGCATGCTGGTTGTTAGCTGGGTGCACGTGCTCTGGTGGCCGGGGGAGTCTTCCTCAGTGATGATGATGATGTTTTTACTTTGTCTTATTAATGTGTTTACTGTGTGCAGGTGAGGAAGCTGAAGGCTGATGAAGGACAACAAAAAGAAGTGAACAGCTACCAAGAAGCTGCAGAGACCAGGTAAAGATTTTCCTTTTCTTTCTTTCTTTCTTTCTTTCTTTCTTTCTTTCTTTCTTTCTTTCTTTCTTTCTTTCTTTCTTTCTTTCTTTCTTTCTTTCTTTCTTTCTTATCAACTTATTAACCCTTTTAAATTGTGTTTTTTCTACTCTTTTCTTTCTTTCATTAATTTGTTTCTTTTTAGATGATTTATTTTTCTACTGATCTTTTCTTTTTCTTTTTTCTTATTTTATTTATTTTTAAGTGATTTGTTTTTGTTCTAATTTTCCTTTATTTTTTGTTTCTTATTCATTCATTTATTTCTAAATTATTTGATTTTCTACTTATGGATTTTTTTTTTATTCGTCAGTCTACTTTATGTTTTATTTGTCAGTTTATTTACCGTATTTTCCAGACTACAAGCCTCATCAGTCAAATCAATGCATCATGAAGAGGATAAAAACATGTAGGAGTCCCACTGAACTTTAAGCGGCCGGTCACACTTGGCACGGTTGGAGTATATCCCGGTTACAAACACCGGGGGGGTAACGTGCTTCACCTTAAAACTTCAGTGTGACCGATGGCTGCAGCACGGTGCCCAGACCCACCTGTGGAGGTGGTCTGCAACAGTTGCTTGGTTCAGAACGAGTACATTATTCACCCATGTGATGAAGATGTAATGACATCACCTACATTGAAGCCCTGTCCCCGCTAGAAAACGCGAAGAAGAGGAGAAACATGACTTCAGCATTTGAGAAGCAGCTCTTGTTGCAGTCTTTAGCTCAGCAGCTACACAAGCTCGCCATAAAACTGTGAAGGTACAAAAATGTTTGGGTGGACGTCAAACAACACAAATGACTATTCGCACCTCCCGCTGGACTGGAGTGAAGCAGGCGCTGTCACATACGCAGATGTGGTCACATGGCGAGGTGGCACAGTGGTGCGTTTCCAACTTTGCTTGTGTGACCGGAGGCCGTTTGTACGAGACTTTTGACACCCGGTGAGTTGAAACGGGATTAAACCAATCGTGCCAAGTGTGACCCTGCCCAAAGTCACATTTATTTAGAAATTTATTCCATAAAATCTGAGACCAAGAACAGACATTAAGTCTGGAAAAACAAGTTATTCAACTACACAAAAGCACACAGAACAACAGGCTGAATATGTGTTATGTTAATGTAATACATGAAGTTATTCAGCTTCACAACAGCATAAAGAACAAACCAGGAGGCTGAGTAGACCAGGATAACATGACAAGCCAGCGAGTCCAACAAGCAGGATACCAGTAAGGAGGTTCAGAAAGCTGCTGATCTCAGTCCTACAAAGACCTCTGGTGACATCGACAGGAAAACATAAAGAAATCATGACCTTGTGTCAAATCAAATCAAATTTTATTTATAAAGCACTTTTCATACAAGAAGTAACAAAGTGCTTTACATAAAAACAATGTGGATTCCCAAATCCAAACAAACCAAATAGATAAAATGCACATCTGATCAAAAGTTGTGTGAAAAAGTTCCTGATTTCTTTTTTTTTGCATGTTTGTCACACTTGTATGTTTCAGATAATTAAACAAATTGAAATGTTAGACAAAGATAACAGAAGTAAACGCAAAATGCAAAAGTGTGATTTATTGTCTGGAAAATACTGGATTTCATGCGTTTTAAAAATTTTGTTTATTCGTTTATCTTTTTTTTTTTTAGTCTCTGTATTTGTTTATTTTTCTACTTTTTCTAAGGATTTTCTTTATTTCTTTCACAGTTTGTTTTGTTTTAATTGATTTTCTGTTCTATTTATCAGATGAATCTCTGTTTTAATTTATTCTTATTTTCCCATTATCTATTAGAAATACTACTTTGATTTGTATATATTTTTTTTTGTTAATCCTTTTATGTAGGGGAGAGCGGGGTAATTGGTGCCAATTTTTACTTTAAGTGCATTTTAAAGACACACAACGTAACTTTTAGACCTTAAAAATCTGTGTTTCTGACTCGTTTTGATGTCACACCAACATTCATTATGCGCATTTTCGAGCTGTCAGTGCCCAGAGGCGTCCCGGGGCTCAGAAACAGCACTATGTAAGATTCCCATCCGGGACGCGACCGTGACGTTGCAGCCAACTATTGGTTGCAGCACCGCGTCACTCACTAGCAACCGGATGTAAACCAGGTATCAACATCGCGGGTGTTTTGAATGCGCATCATGTCGAATTCGGTGAAGAAACGCAAGGAAACATCACCGGAGGAAGAGAGGAAAAGAAACAGAGGAAGGGACAGAACAAGAGTCAAGATTAGACTGTCTTTTACTGGCTGGAGTGAGCTTACAGTACAGGTACGAACAAGATGGATGCTAGTTTAGCCGCCGATAGGGGGCGCGTCACTGAGAAAACTGCTAAAAGTTCCGTTGTGTGTCTTTAAGCAAGGGGATTACTGTTATGTCTCCAACTTATATATGTACATATAATTAAAAGTGTTGTGTACTTGTGGGACAAGTCACTTTGGATCTTAAATAAATTGCTTGAGAAATATAGCTTTAGAAAAAAAAGTGGTTTTGTGGCACAACTTGCCCCAAGCAAGGGGTAAATTGTGCCATTCGTAATTGAGGTAGAAGAGCCCATTTTAATCTCACAAATGACAATGCTACATAAAAGCAAGACAAATCCCCCCCAAAAGCAATACTTATTTTGTGTTTATTTAAGGTTTCAACATCATAGAAAATGTCTTTTTTTTTACTCAAGTCTGAGCACCACTTAGACACATGCTTAGAAGAAAGAAAATAAGGCAACATTACAGTGCCATGTCGAGGACTCAAATCCAGGTCTGCCACACCCCAAAGCCTGCGACATTACCACTTCACTACCTACTCCCCCAACACTACCCACACCCACTTTTGTTGTGTGGGTAGTGGGCATTTATTTGAGCACATCAATTCTAGGGATGAGTCCCTCATCCTCTTTAAATGTGAAGACGGGCATGCCATCAATAGACCTCATATAGCTTTGCTTCAGAAATTTTGGACTTACCTCATCATCTTCAACATTCTCCATTAATCCAACATAGTTATAGGATTTGTTTTTACCCACAATCTTAAAGGTTGAATATGAAATATTTTTGTTTAAAAATGTTTGTTTTTTTAATAATACCTACACGATTCATTTGGAGGGGTGCAGAATAAAAGTACAGCATTTCCATGAAAAATTTTAGCATTAAAATAAATATAAAATAAATTTTAACAGGTTTGACAATGGCATTATGTTTACATCTACAAGCCAATACACACCACCATTGAGGGTTGCCAAATGCAATCTCTGTGTGGTAATAGTTAGGGCACAGTTAGGCTGGTACAGGGGAAAACAGTGGAGTTGGCAAGTCAAGCAGCTACTTCAGAGCTGCGGAGATATCTTTTTCTGAAGAGGAGTGACCTGAGAAGAGCAAAAACTGGAGTAAATTTAGGTGAAGCTACACTATGGACCTGCATAAACGTTTTCCACGGCATCAAAATGCAAAAATGGCGACTTTTCTCCTGGATCGGTAGTGTGGCTAATGTTAGCTCTCAGTGATAAAACTCTACTTGTTGGACATGGCGCAGGCTGCTGGTATTGGCAGCGAGCCTGGCAACCCAGCAGCTGGAGTTGTTTTTCTGCTGTTGCAAAAACAACCTGGACACATATGATTTCGCTGTTCTGTTCATGTTGCATATTCAACCTTTGACAATAACAAAAAAAAAAAAAAAAAAATTTTTTTTTTTTACTTGTCCAGTCCAGCATCGTAGCAAGCAGACCTTTAACAATGACAAAATAACCAGCAGATAGACTTTGGTCTTCATCATCATCATTGCTCTGGAAATCTGAACTCTCATGTTCAGTGGCATCACTAAGTGGAATTGGGAAGTCACTCCCTTCTGAGCTACTGAAGGCCACTTTCATTTTGGGTTTGTTTGGTTTTGACACTTTCAAAACTCCTGTCTTACTTCCACTCCCTGAATTTTAGTCTAAAAATAAGAATAGCACATAATTTTAGTGATTAACTGTAAGAATAAAATGTATAATAACGAAACAAAACAAAACAAAAAAAACAATGTATAAAAGACATTAATAAGGTGGGGTAATTTGTGCCACTGGCACAACTTAACCCAGGCCTTTTGGCACAAATTACCCCGAACCCACCATTTTGAATTAAATGCACCCCCAAGCTGTTTTTAGCTAGCATTGTGTTAACTGAATACACTCATGGTGTGGCTTACTAATGCACTAAAACATGTGTGAACTGTTTTCAAAGTTTTATACGACTGTTCAAAAACCCCAGCTAAAAAACTTTGATCATAGAAATTTTACTTTGGAAGCCAAAAATGTGTATTTTTAACTTTAAGGTGCTTACCTCTGCAGCCATATGCCTCCCTTCTTGTTAGCATGAGTAAAATGAATGCCTCTTCAAAACTATATGGTCACATGATCAATTTCTTCTATGGTTTTCTAGAAAACAGGGGTGGAACAACTTGCCCCTTGGCACTAATTGCCCCGCTCTCCCCTACCTATTTTTTAAAAAATCTATTTAGTTAATGCTTCATCTATTTTTTTTTTATCTGTCTGTTTTCTCAGACCTTCTGCAATATGTGTCCACCAGCAGTCAAAGCAGCCTGTTATTTATTCTAAATGTGAAGTTTCAGACAGAACGGTACTGAAGTTTTTATTTGTCCTGCAGGTTTGAAGCTGAGCAGAAGGAACCTCCTCCAGTTAAAGTGAGTTAAACTCCGAGTCGCCTCCTTTAGTCTGAGGACTGTCTGGTTTGTACCAGAATAGCTTCAGCAGCAACACAACAGACACTCTAAAATATATCGATTATTATGTTATAAATGTGTCGTCAGAGCGGGTTTGTCCGGCAGCTCAGTGCACATCTTTTAGTTGTGTTCTTTTCAGATCAAATCTGTTTAATTTTGTGCATTACTCATCCAAACAAAGACAAAGTCATTATTTAGTTTAAGTGCTGGACTACTCATCCCAGTTTTATTTATAGAGCACTTAAACACAGCAGAGGTTGAAACAAAATGCTGAACACCAAACTTAAACGAGACGAGACCAGTTTCATGTGAGTCATAAATGACTGTATTTGTCTGATAAACCAGCCGGGCATCCAGAGTAGCATCACAGTACTACAACAGTACATGTTACGATTCATATTTTACTGGCTAGATTTAAGGTTTTGGTCAGGAATCCAAAACAGGTTTAAGGTTTTAGAGGTTTCCCTGCTGCAACACACCTGCCTGAAACCAGTGGGGACTTGCTTCTGCAGAGCTTGACTTAAAGCTAATCCCTGTTTCAGTGTGTTTGAGTGAAAAAGCTAAAGTCCAGGTTGTATTTTGCGCTCTGGATTCTGATTTGTTGTACAAATTGTTGGGGAATAAAATGAATAATTTTTTCTGGGTTTCTCGTCCTCTACGCAGCAGGAAGCCGTCGCTTTGGCAGCACAGAGCGGGTTGGAGGAGGCGGTGAGTCGGATGGAGGCGGAGAGGATGCAGCTTCATCGAGACCTGCAGCGCTGCATCTATGAGATCCAGCAGCGGGACCAGTACCTCCAGCAGATCAACACCAAGGTAGGAACCAGCTGAGTCCTGTGGAAGTCGTCTCAGCTTTCTGTTGGAATCATTAGCTGCGTTCACATGGCGCTATTTTGATCCGATCAAGCGCCAATCAGAATAAAAATGCGTCATGTAAACAGTCAGCTGATCCGATCGGAAAGAATTTTCAATCCGATTGAGAGGGGTGGTTTAAACCTTTTTATGATCCGATCAGCAGGAGAAAATGAGCGTGTAAACGCTCATTCTGATCATTTCTGTGGAATTTTGTCCGCACATGCTTGAAGCACGTGGGGGCTGCATGACGAACGGATTCAGGGAAGACGGTGGAAATAAAACAGAACGAGTCCGCGTTACATTCGCCACGGATCCGCCTTGCAGAGTCACATCGGATCCATTTGCACAGCGGAACGGATCCACCGCTGATCTGCGTTCTGACTGGAAATTCTGACGTGGCGGAGCGTAGATGGACCTAAAGCTGTAGCTGCACCTTTGCCCCGGATCCATAGATCCGTTCATGATCATGATCTCTAGCCGCGGGTCCAGCACGGACCCGTTATATGGCTGTTTTTTAATCACTACTGAAAGAGTTTAAGATTATTGAGCATTTCGACGGTCCAAAGATTATAAATTAAAAAAGAAAACCCTCTTCTTACAAACTAGGAGCGATTGTGCATGTCAGACGCATTACAAACATATCTGTGCATCAAGTAAATATAACTGATCGGCTCACTTTTCCCACCGTCCATGTAAACACGTCAGCTGGAAGCTCTGATCGGAAACATTTCAATCCAATAGATGAATTATTTGTCCATGTGAACGCTACTGACGTCCTCTTTGTTTCCCCGCAGCTGCAGCAGGCGGTGGAGGAGAGAGGTTCTGTCGCCGCCCAGCTCAGGGCCGTCTCCCAAACGCTGAGGGACACCCAGAACCGCTGCCACTGGTTGGAGAGCCAGATCCAAGGCCAGGCTCAGGTAAGAGATCTGCAGCACCCGCATGCTGCTCACGCTGGCGGAGCAGAAACGCAGGACATCAACGTCTGCCCGTCCAAGAGAAAACGGTCACAAAAAGTCACAGTAATGCCGGGAGAAAGGTACAAGCCTCTCAGTTTGGTTCAGCTGGTCATCTTGTTAAGAATTACTCTAATTACACCCGTCTGAATGGTCCAGCATCGTCTCCCTCCATGTTTGTTTGCAGCGTCCATGTGCACGCGGAGCATCTTGATTAAACACTGCAGTATAGCATCTGTTGCTGTATAAACGATAGAGCTTCATATAAAACGATAGATTCTCTATCCCCCAGACGACATATCTGGACCAGGGTAGATCTGGACTCGTCAGACCACATGACCAGTATTGTATGTATTGTTATCAGAGTAATATTGCAGTAACTTGAATAAATCTGTGTGTGGCTTCCTGTTCCTGCCACCAGGGGTCAGTATATACTGAAGTTGCTCCAGGAGCTCCGCAGGAGAAGAGCAGCGACTCCATGATTGCTGGAAGTGCTGAAGCCAGTCAGCTCAGAGAAAGGTGATGACATAAGTCCTCATTCTTTTAACCGCCGATCGTCTCTGAACCGGTCGATCATGGAAATATCGGCGTCTTTTCTGTGAAGGCTGCTGGAGATGGAGCTGAGTTTGGCGGAAGAGCGAGCCAGGAGAGAGACGACTGAAGAGGCCCTGCGTCTCGCCGAAGACCGAGCAAAGAGGTGAGTCGCCAAAACCCTCCCTGCCTCATAAGAGACGGAGATCAGAGTTTAAAGGCTGTTTTTGTGGCCCAGCGTCGGGTCCGGCCTGTCCAGAGATGCCCAGAGGGACTTCAGCATCGAGATGGAAACGGAGGAAGAGTGGGAAGCTCTGACGCTCAACCCAAACCAGCCACTACTAACGCGGAAGGTACGAAGTTTTCAGCTGAGCCACTTTATTCAGCTTCATCATTCATTCAGCTTTTAATGCCAGTGAAGTTAGAATATGGCCTGGATGTAAGATGTTCTCTGATCTGGCTCTGAAAATGTGGAGCTTTTTAAATTAAGCAGCAGACAACGTGAAGGATTTTCATCAGACATGACTTCATTAATGATGTTTATGGGGAAGCTGCTGGTTTTATGCAGAACTGTAACCATGACCATGAAGAGTGTAGAGCTGCATGATGTTTGCCTACGTGACTGAAGGCATAAAGCTGCTGCCTTATGACTTATAATCTGGAAAATACTAGGGATGCACGATATTGGAATTTCGACCGATATGCCAATATTTTAAAACTCAAGCAGTTGATAACCAATATCGATACCGATAATAAAGCTGAAAAAAAGCATTACAAATAACAGTTTTGATACCCGTTTCTGACACTTTGAAAAATAAGGGTGGAAAAAAATATCTATACCTTAAAAGATTGCGATATTTTCATATGCCAGTATCAAATCGATATTTAAAAACGCAGTATCGATCTATTTTACTTACAAAATCTCTTAAGATTTCATCGTTCTGTTACAAAATCTCATGATATTTTGTGAATTCTTGCAAGATTTCGTAACAGAACGTTAAAATATCGCGAGATTTCGTTTATAAAATAGATCAATACCACGTTCTTTTAATTTCCATATGATATCGGCATATGAAAATCGCCCAAAATTTTTGTGAATTCTCACAAGATTTTGTAACAGAATGATGAAATATCGCAAGATTTCGTTAGTAAAATAGATCGATACCGCATTTTTAAATGTCAATATGATATCAGCTGATGAAAATATTGCGATATTTCAGTGAATCGATATATTAAAGTCTCTAAAAAAGAAGTTTTTGAAGAAGAAGTTTTTTTTTTTAGACTTCAAAAACAGCGGGCTGATATCGGTTAAATATCGGTGGGGTGCCGATGTCCAATACTCAGTCTTTGATACTAATAGGAGGCCAATTATATCGTGCATCCCTAGAAAATACAGTAATTGAATTTTATTGGATCATAATTGGTTTTTATTAGTGCATGTAAGTAACGAAGAAGTTAATCATCTCGTTGACAGTCATGATTTTTATTTAGTGTTTGTCTGGTCAGAGTTGATGTTTGCAGCTTCCCTCATGAGTCCAAAGTTTTACTCAGGAAACGAAAGCAGCTTTCTCTTCAGCTGTGATGCGTCATGTTGTTTTAGCAGCAGGATTCTGGCAGAATCCTGGTCGTCCCGCCGGGATCTGACCCGTTGGTGTTGCCGTGTTTGGCTCTTGCAGGTGAAAGGTGGCGTGGTGGCGTGCCGCCGCTGGCTGCGCGGCAGGAGCCTCTACTTCTCCAGACTGCTGACGAGTCGCGCCCGCTCTCGATACGTCTTCCTGGCTTATCTGCTCTCGCTGCACGTGCTCGTCCTCATGTGCCTCACCGGGGCTTTGTAGGGGGGGGAAAAGCGGTTTTAGTTGTTTTGTTTGTTGGTGGGCAGGCAGGGTAAAACACTAAAACACCTGTCCGGGTCGACGCTGTCCGGACACGCTTTTATTTTAGTTTCCACAAACAGAAACAGATGTCAGCTTTTCTAACTTCTTCATTGTATTTTTCATTTATTGATGAACATTTTGGAAGGTAAACCAAGCCTTAAAGCATTTTTAGTGTTTTCTGCAGAAAGCCATCGCCGCTGCCGGTTAGCACCACCCCTCCATCTCCGTTGCCTTCCTCTGCGTCACAGCCAGAACACACACGTTCACACAGCTGCTGCTTTAATCGCCTGCCTGATCGTAAGTTGCACATAATCGTAATGCTGAGTTAAAACTATGCACTGAAACTGTGGAACGACGCGACGTGAAGCACTACACCTCCCACCCTGCTCCCTTTTAAGCTGCGAAGCCAAAGCCGTCTGACTTTGGCGGACGAGGCGCTCTCTCGCTCCGTTAACTCGGTGGGAAACGATGCTTATGAGACCTTCACGGAAACTCCTGTATAAATGTGTGCCATTGAAGATGAAAACAGTACATACTGTACGTATTTAAGATTTTCCTGTATTAGAGTATCCAGAGTTGGCTGTACAGTAGGTGTGTATATTTGCCTTTCTATCTCTGACTGTATATTTTTAGTTTCATGAAACAAGGTCAGTTAACAAGCCACAGATTTTCCTTTAATTTAAAGATATTAATAATAATACGGCTTGTGAGTTCATCTGGTTTCATGGAAAACATGTTTCTGGTACGATGATGTGATCTGTACATAAAGGTGGGATCTGTGTGGGGGGGAAACGATGATCTGAATCTATTTATAAAAGAAAGTAAAACTACTGAAAAATGTCCAGATGACGTATTTTGTCTACTGCCTCTATTTTTAAGTGTTAACGATGCAGTCGGCTTCACAACGACGTAAAGCTGGACTATGTGCAATACTTAGAGGTGAACTTTTCACCGTTTACCATCTCCAACACAGCTGAATAAATTCTATCCAACACTTCTTCCCTTTGTCCTGTTTTTATTCTTCATTTTCCAGAACATAACAGAGCAAAGTGACTTTTTGCTGGAAAAGATGATGTGAACCCTTTGGGATTACTTGCATTTCTGCATAAAGTGAGCATATAATGTTCACAGGCCTCATTTATAAAACTTGCTTACGCACAAAACCGGGCTAGGAAGTGCGTAAGCAACGTCTTACGCAAGAGTTTGGATTTATAGAAAAAAAACTAGCTTAGGAATGTGCGTAGCGTTAAGCAAACTACAGGTCTTGCTTGCGAACATTTTGGAGACGCCCAGGGGAGAATAATTTTGAAAAAATGATCTCAGAAAGATCTCATTTACTTTGTGACAAATGTGAGATCCATGCGAGAGCTAAATGAGACAACGGCTCATTTCTCCTGTTTCTCAACCTCGTCTCCAGATGGAAAAGTTTCACAAAATCTCAACCTGGTCTCACTTCCAGTTCCAAAGGTGACCTCAGTCATTTTCTCTAAATAATTCTCAGGATGTCTGCATTAATGCTGCGTTCCATTTCAACTCGGAAGTCGGAAATTCCCAGTTCCGAGTAGGAAGTTTCAACTGGAACTGCCCCCTGAAGTCGGATTTCCCACTCGGAAAGTCGGACAACTCTCGCAGCTCCGAGTTCAGATTTAAAGATGGCCGCGCCCTGTGTTAGCAGTTTTAGAAACTTCTGTAATGTTACATTTATTTACACTTCTTACTAATATTTTGTTGCATAAATCAGTCGTACACGTAGTTTTGGTTTATACACATGTACGGGGAAGCTGCTGTAGTTTTATTCACATTTTTCATGTGATATATGTGAACTACAACGGCTAATAACAATAGCCTTAGCAAACATGTTGTTTTGCTAGGCTGCTAACTGGTTTTCCGTCCAGTGAGCTGGAACGCAAGTTGGTTGGGTGTGACGTCACCCCCCCCCCCAGTTCCCACTTCCCAGTTCCGAGGAAACTGGAACGCAGCATAAGTCTCATATAAGACTGTTTCTCCTGGTGAATTTTAGTAGAAACTAAAGAGACATTCATGAGAACAATGTGAAACCTGAATGAGGCTGGGATGAGATCTGCTTTTTGTCTCCTGAGATGCAAAAGAGAAAGTTTTGAGGAGTGAAATTTTCCTCTGGGTGGGGATGGAGCCCCCTGCAGGCTCTCCGTATGTCCTGTCACTCTCAAACATTTAATTCCCCCTTCATTTCAAGTTATTATCATAGATTGACTTTATAGGATTTAAACCAGCAGCATTATTTATGCTGCAGGTTTTTTTTGTCGCCACGATGAAGCTTTAAATGCCTCAGATGTTTTTATATGCAGAAACATCCTGGTAGAATGTGGGTGAAGGGGGCGGAGCCAAATTCACCTGCACAATTGTTTTAGGAAGAGTGTGATTTATAAAGGGGCAATTGCTTGAATCTGTGTGTAAACGGTTTTATAAATCTGAATATTTTGTGGCGTACGTGAACTTTTGGTTTTGGGCGTAATTACACTTTTACTAAAGATCTTACGCACAGTTTTTTAAATGAGACCCCTGCTCTTTATTTAAAGTCACAACAATAGTTTCAGCAGACTGTGTGTGTAATTACTGCACAAAAACGTATGTTTTGGGGGTTTTTATTGAACACAACATATAAACATTAACAATGCAGGGTACAAAAAGTACCAGGTACGTGTTTAACTGTAACGAGCTTAGGTGGTAGATTATGTCTGGTCCAGTTTGTGCCAAACACGTGGACTCGGTTGTTATATTCTCATTCCCAGAAGCTTTTTAGAGGCTATCAGGTTTGTTTGAATACTTCCAGTTTGTTTTTTCCTTTAAAATGGAGAATTAATGAAAGGAAACATTTTTCTTTTTTGTTTTTTACCAAAAATAAATGAATAAAATAATGTGGCAAACTGGCAACAAGTTCCCGTAGATGCTCTTTACCAACTCAGACACATCTGCAGAGAAGTTGTCTCCCAAACAGCAGTAGAAACTCGTCCATGGTCCATCTCCAGTAGACTGGATCACTGATGGTTAAATCCAGATGCTGCTGCAGGATTCTTAACCAGGACTGAGAGATCTGAACACAAAACACCAGTTTAACATCTTAACCCTGGTTTCCAGTCAGTCACAGAGTAGATCATCTAATCCCAGTTCTGTTCAGGCCCAGAATCCACCTGTGATCTGTTCAGAGTACAAACCCAGCAGGACTCTTAGATCCAAGGACTCGGGTCAGCCAGTCCAGACCAGAGTCCAGACTAAACGTGGAGAAGCAGCATTTTTAATCGGTCCGTGTGTTCGTGTTCTTGCTGCTGACCCTCGGTCGGGTCGTGTGGGCGGCTGCTGAAGTAGGAAAACCCTGACGTCCCCCTCCTCGGCCACCAATACCAGCTCGTCTGGGGGGGATCCGGAGGCGTTCAGGCCAGCTGAGAGAGAGCCCCTCCTGCGTCTTTTTAAAAACGAATCTTCTCTCATGCATCTGACTGTTGCTTTTAATCATTTTAATTTAGCTGTTTTACATGATTTAATCAGGATTTTTGCAACATCGATATTTTTAATGTGCTTTTAAAGCTCCCTCTGCACCTCGCTGGAATGCTTTTAGTGTTGGAATTGTCTTTTACATTAAATGTTTTATATAAAAACTTGCCAAGATTCAGTAAATTGTGGGTCAACCACAGACTATCAGCCAGATGGTCAGACTCTGAGGACAACCTGATTTGAAAACACCACATCAGCCTCAAGTGGTGTTCTTAATGAGATGGCATCAGGTGGGAAACGCTCCCACCACTCCACCATCACGGCAGCAGAGCACAAAGCAATCGATCAAAACTGAGAGCAGAAGTTTGAGCTTTTATTGCTGTTGAAAAGAAAAAAAAAGGTTTTAAAGAGCTGGGGAGTCACAGAGCGACGTTTCCCTGTAGACCAGGTTTTCCAGACACGTCAGCCCAGAAAAAGAGCCAATCCTGCTTTGAAGCGGTCGAATCCACTTCAGAATTTCAGCCCTCAGGAAACTCTGCACTTTGATGTTGTTGTTGCATTCATGAGAATACTGACTTCCAGCTTTTATTTAAATTAATCCACAGGGTGACAATAAATTATCCTCTGATATCCTGGAAAACCAAAATATATGTTTTTAAAAAAAATGTTAAAGTGCAGTTCACAGTGAAGAAATGAAATGGACAATGAACTTCATTTCCCAGCATTCCTTTTAGAGTCACAGTATTGTTTAATATCAGAAATTGAGAGTTGAACAATCTTGGGTAAAATTGGTATATCAGGTAGGTATGTGGAATCAAAGAAGAGGGATTAAAAAATGGGGAAAAAGCCTGCACACTTACTCCCAGCTGCATTTATTCCAACGTTTCGATCCCATCAGATCTTCCTCCGGTGATTTGCGTATGTCTACGGATTTTTATATCGGGTAGGTATCAATAAAAATAAAAAAAAGCCAATATTGAACATCCTTTGTACAAAGACTGTATATTATATAGTGGTATATGGGGGGGTAGGGAAAAAGGAAGTTTAAAAGAAAAAAAAGGGGAAAAATTAAAAGGGAAGTGGGGGGGTTTTTGAAGAATTTTGATTATGGATTTTTGATTATAAGGATGAGAATAAAGAAATAAAAAAAAGAGAATAAAAATAATAAAAAGAGATATGAAATAAAGAGTAATAATAAATGAATAATATAAAAATATGAAAAAAAAATATAAAAATAAAATGAATGAAGAAATAAAAAATATAAGAGAGATTATAGATGGAATAGGAGGTGGGGAAATGGAAAATTGATTATATTATGGTTAGAATGGTTCGGTAAAGAATATATTGGGGGTTAAAAAGAATTCTCCTTGGGGGGGGTTCTGTACAGTGATGGAAGAAGGTAATAAGGTGTCTCCGAATAACGATGAAAAAAAACAAAACATAGAAGAAATGAATATAAGAAAAAAATAAAAGATAAAAAAAAAATCTATATAAAGGGAAGTACTAATGATGGGGGAATGGAATTAAAATAAAAGACTAAAAAAAGAATAAAAAAAAAAAAAAAACAAAACCAATATAAAAGAGAAGAAAAAATGAAATAAAAAGAAAAAAAAAGAATGGAAACAAAAATAAAAATATAGAAAAAAAATATATTAATATAAAATAAATAATAAATATATATCATTATTGTACAAAGCCCCCCCCCCCCCCCCCCCCCCCGAATGGGAGAAAAAAAAAAAAAAAAAAAAAAAAAGGGAAAAGAGAAGGGGGAGAAAAGAAAGAGAGGAAAGGGAAAAAAAAAGGGGGGGAAAAAAAAAGAAAAGGGACCTCATTATGAAAGTTGAGGGATAACTAAAAGCCTCCCGGATCCCCGGCTGCATTTAAGATATTAAAAAAGTGCTCCAGAGTCTTGCTCAGCATGAGGATGAGGAGAAAATGAAGGACCATCATTCTGTGGGTGTACTATTCCTTTAACCTTTAGTGATTGCTGCTTTTATACCCTATCCTGACACCCTTGGTGTGTATTTTTGATCATTTTCCATCTTTTATTCTAATTTTGTTTGTTATTATTGTTACTATTGTTATTTTTGCACTAAATTAACTGAATCTGACCGTGAAGAACAAGTTAAAGAGGATGTCAGATGTTCTTGTGTTGGATGTAATGTGCACGTGAAGCCACTAGAGGGCAAAGTCTGCCAGAGTGTGCCTTTCTGTAGCTGGGGCGTAGTTTAATCTTACCTGACACAGTGAAATAGGAGTCAAAGAGGTGAGTCGTGTACCTCCTGTTCTGCTCATGGATATGGCCCATTTTCTCTGTGCAGAGGAGAGAAATGGGGCCATATCTATAAGTATTTCCAGGATATGATCACTAATTTATTGCCTCTGAGGCCAGTCTTCACAGCCATGAATATTAATGAAGAAATTCCCCTTTCTTCTTCTTCTCTTTGACTTGTACAACATGATGTCCTGTTAAAGGAAGGGCATGTGAGGAGGGTGGGCCTTCCTCGGGGAGTCTGGTTCTCCGACTCCCTCTGTGATCTTTCCTCTGTAAAAGGCCTTCAGATTCTGATCAGAGGTGAAATAAATCTGAGTTTCATCATTTGAGGGACATGATAACAAAGTCCTGGATTAGGCTTTCCGTTTTGTTCCTGGTAGAGATGAATCACCGCGTTAGAAACCCGAGCTGTGCCGTTTAACTCTGACCCGGAGTCATCTCGGCTCGGATCTGACGGCTTCAGGCACAAACCACTCAGACTCGCCTCTAATAAAAGCAGGAGATCTGCTCTCCGTCTATATCTCTCAGCCAGAGGGGAAAAAAAAAACAGTCCTCCGGTCGCCGGTGACCCACTTGCCTCCAGCAGCAGAGGAAGACAAACGGTGGAGTGGGAGAAAAGGGGCGGGGAGGAGGTGGAGGTGAAAACATGTGGGAGACTGCTATGATTAATGTGCTTTCAGAGATGGACGGAGTGATGGAGATGGAGAGCAGGGAGGAGTGTGCTGGTAGGGAGGGTGGGCTCCAGGAAAAACTGACCTCGATGTGAAACAAAAAAAAAAAAACATGTCAGCCAATCAGGCAACTCTGCTGCAGTCATATCTGGATGCAGGACCAACCTGCCGTGTCATTTTGACCACCGTGGTAAAAGGTGAATTCCAGTTCCCCCCGCCGCCGAAAGAGCGGGAAGAAAGGGAGGGGGGTGTTGGAAAGATGCCGCGGCGATTTGGTTTTCTCCGGGGGGGGAAAAAAAAAAGATAATGCCTGGGAGGGGGGGGCGAGAGAGTGCTCAGCTTGAGCTCTGCTGAGGGCAGAAGATCTAGCGACCAATCAAAACGCGTCCGCAGATCACATGATTTCAAGATGGCAGCTCGCAGTGACGTAGCCCGTCACATTTTAGAGGATAAATTGGTGGAAATGCGGCCAGACTAGACCTGCTGATATCTTTCGTCAGACAAACTCAAAGGTGCATTACCACCAACAACTGGTGTTATACTATGATACAAGATGCCGCATATGATTTACTTAAAGGAATAGTTCACCCACAGAATGATGTAACTTTATTTTCCGCTTCCCCTCATGGTGAGAAAGACTCTGGAGCACTTTTTAATATCTCAAATGCAGCCGGTGATCAGGAAGGCTTCTGGTTTCCCCCCCAACTTTCATATAATGGAGTTCACCGGGGTCCGAGCCAAAAGGTCCATGAAAGTCCACAAAAACTTGTTAATATTCCTCCATACTGCTTGTCCAATGTGATCCAAGTGTCTTGAGTGGGTAGCATCCAGAATTTACTCAAAACAACATCATTTAGTATATTTTTAGAGCCTAAACAGTACTACATCACATCTCCTGCAAGCACACGATGCGCGTTCATGAAACTACAGAGACCACGGCAGACGAGATCGCGCGTTCTCTTTTTCTTTCTTTCTTTCTTTTAAATCAATATCAACCCCTCTTGGACCCTCTTGTGTTTGTCTGCAGCTCTGTCGCTCTTAGCACAATCTAAACAGCGAATTTCTTCTTCTACGCTTGTATTATCGGCAGGTAAGCTCTGAACGCCGAGGCTTCCGTAGTTTCGTGAACGGACATATGCGCACTTCATGAAAGTCAGATGTAGTACTGTTTAGGCTCTAAAAATATACTAAATGATGTCTTTTCGAGTAAATTCTGGACGCTACCCACTCAGGACACTTGGATTACATTGGACGAGCAGTATGGAGGAATATTGACACGTTTTTGTGGACTTGTATGGACCATTTTGGCTCTGGTCCCAGCAAACTCTATTATATGAAATTGGGGGAAATGAGAAGCCTTCCTGATCGCCGGCTGCATTTTAGATCTTAAAAAAGTGCTCCAGAGTCTTGCTCACCATGAAGGGAAGTGGAAGATAAAGTTACATCA
Source organism: Atherinomorus stipes (assembly GCA_023101725.1). NCBI lineage: Eukaryota > Metazoa > Chordata > Actinopteri > Atheriniformes > Atherinidae > Atherinomorus > Atherinomorus stipes. The sequence continues at coordinate 198,860 of JALJCO010002756.1, forward strand.
TTCTGTGGGTGTACTATTCCTTTAAATAAAAGACAACATAAAAAAAAATTAAATACTATAACACAATTCAGTCTCTAATATAAAGATCCTCAAAACTTTTCTGCTTTCAGTCTTTGGATCTTTTTGCAAAATATCAATGTTGAAATCATGTGATCTGCGGACGCGTTTCGATTGGTCGCTCGATCTTCTGCCCTCAGCAGAGCTCAAGTTGAGCGCACACGGTGAGTTTTTCGCCTCGTGAGGCAAAAAATATCAAACCTGTTTTTTACACCCTCAAGGCCTCGTGAGGCAGAAAACTCACCAGAAATCAGGGGACATGGGGACGATCTGCTGAGCAAACGGCCTCCAACCACTTTTAGCTCAGCAGAAAGCTCTGGTGTGCGGCAGGCATTAGCTTTTGCTGTTGGCTGTTCACGTGAGGGTGGTAGTGTCCCGATTCAGGTTCAGACCGATGAGGAGGGGGGAGTGGTTGGGCTACCTGGCCCTCCAAACTGAGATTTTCCAGGGGCACACTAGAAAATGAGTGGTATAATATTACCCACAATTCCATGCAAAATACAGGCAAAATATTGAGGAAATCTGCAGCCAAAGAAACCCACTTTTTTTTTATGTAAATAAAAAATGAAACTCAGTATTTTGAGGTCACTTTAATGTATTACAGACCATTTTATTACACGTGGAAAAAAATCACTAGTTTTTTAAAGTTACATGAATCTGCTCGTCTGCAACGTTGACGTCAAAGTATAACTTCGTTTTTTTCAACCTGGACCTTATTTCTAAGAGTTTATACGTGCATGCTGCCTTTATGTGGTACCGTATTTATGGTAAATACCAAAGTCTGACATGAAAATTGCACTTGAACACCCACTCATGTCGTAATTTCCACTGGAAAACTTTATGATGCCTGAGTTGCTGAAGTGAGGTAAACTTTGACCTTTCAACATGGCGGAGAGCAACAAAAATATCCTGAATGAGATGCATTGGATTATTTTTACCGTTTCGTGTTGCTGCTATGTGGTTAGTTTGTACTTTACAAAATTCCGAGACAGACAGAACTTTAATAACATCACCATTTAAACTTAGTTTTGTTTGTAAAAATACAGTTCTTGTTTGGGTTACCTCCTCAGAGAAGATGTTAGCTAGCAGCCAGCTAGCTAGTCAGTTGGAGATGACCTCCAGTGTTTCACTTCATTACGACAACAAATCACTTTAACACAATGCACTGGTAATTTCCACTTAACAAGTGGAAAGGATGATTTTTTTTTCCCACACCACATGAAGGCAGCATTACTCACCTGTAAAATTTTTGCATCACTTTGACTCCTTTGGAAGATATTACGTTGAGTTGCTCTTCGGCGTGCATCAATATAACGGGAGAGACGGAGCAGCCTCTGTATAAGACATTATCTGCAGCAGACTCCTTCATTTCATCAATACTTTACGTAGAATGAATGAACGAACGAGTACTATTGTCCTGTCCTCCTTCCTTTGCTTGTAAACATGACCCTGAGGTCCTTGAACTCATCCACTTGGAGCTATAGATGTAAGGATATGAAAATTTCATATCACGGTTATCGTTTTTATCACGGTATTATAGAAATACCCCCCAGCATCTTTAAAAATATCCAAAATGGGTCTAAATGTCTACTTTGTCCTTTTTAAAGGGGGAAAAATCTCAAGAGAACTGTCCATGTGGGCGCCTACATTGCCTTCTGCCATGTTTTCATAAATTAAACGTTGCAAACTGGGACTGTTGCTGCTTTTCCAGCCAATGAGCAGCATCACTGGGAGTTTTTCAAAGTGCAGCAATCAGTCACGGTTTTAACAATAATGAAAATCTGAAACGGTATTACTAATCCTTGGGAATTTTATCACGATAAACCATTTTACCTGTAATCGTTACATCCCTACTTGGAGCGGGACCTCGTTCCCGCCCCAAAGAGGACGCACCATTCATCTCCAGCTGGTCTCAGACTTGGACTGGGAGCGCTCATATTTTACTTTCAGCCAACTACAAAGCTAAAACAATGACGCTAGACCTGATAAGAACCATGTTCAGTACTGATTCAGATTCACTTCACTTGTCTATGCATGAGGATACTGATACCTTTCAGGGGCGATGCCCCACCTAGGGATGTAACGATAACCTGTAAAATGGTTAACCGTGATAAAATTCCCAACGATTAGTAATAACGTTTCAAATTTCAATTATCATTAAAACCGTGACTGATTATTGTACTTTGAAAAACTCCCAGTGATGCTGCTCATTGGCAGCAGTTGCAGTTTGCAATGTTTAATTCATGAAAACATGGCAGAAGGCAACAAGGTGGACAGTTTTCCACCAGATTTTTCCCCCTTTAAAAAGGACAAAGTAGACATTTAGACCCATTTTGGACATTTTTAAAGATGCTGGGAGGTATTTCTATTGTACCGCGATAATGATAACCATGATCATTTTGGTCACAATAACCGATATTTAATTTTCATACCGTTACGTCTCTAGCCCACCATGAGGAGGCTACAGGAAAAATCCAGGACTCAGAGGAAAGACTGGATCTCTTGGTTGGCTTTAAACACCTGCTGGGGATCTACAGACCAACGACCTGGTCCCACAAACATCAGATGACAGTAGAGCAGCAGAATAACCCATCGATGTAACAATATCCTTCATTCATGTTCATTACTTTGTCTTTTAAACTTGTGAAAGCTGCAGAGAAACTTTTGTCTGAGTCGTCTCTGCTGATTCTTTCTCCCTGTGAGATCTCTGTTCGGCTTTCTGTGCTTTAAAGCTCTGAAAACGCTCTGAAAACGTGGTTAAACCAATCAGACGGTGGATGTGATGATGTCTGCACATCACTGTCTCCTGATTAAACTTATTGTCTGAGGAGAAACTTGATTTGGAGACAATGAAAACAACATAAATCACAACAATCAGTGAGACGCACATGAAGCAATCACAATAAAATGAAGCAGAAATTAAAGATGGAGGCTGTGATGGTCGCTTCCTGCTCATCCTGTTGAATAATTAAAGTTCATCTGCAGGAGGTTCTCAGCTTTTATCATGAAACTACATCCAGAATGTGAAAATCTTCCCGATGCTTTATGTTGCTCGTTTCTAAACGCTGGTATTCATGCGGCAACATGGCGTGTGACAGAGAAGACAGAAAACATCTCTGTCAAAGGTCATATTAGCATTTTAATTCAGTTTTATTTATACAACAGTCATCTCAGAGCTTTTTTTTTTTTTTTTCTTACAGATCTAGTCCAGTTCAATCCAGTTTTAGTCCATTTATGATCCAGTTTAAACAAATCCATTATATGGTCCACTTTAGTCCAATTTATGATGACTGTGTTAAAAAAAAGAGAAAAAGACCAAGTGAAGAAAATCACTCTTTTCTTTGGTAAAAATCTCCATCAGAACCAGAACCAGGAAGAAAACCAAACCAGATCCCATCACCTCGGCTCCTCCGACAAATCCTGTCCATAAAGTTTCTGAACAGGATCGGTGACAACGGGGAGTCCAACCCTCTCCGGAAACGAATTGGACTAACTACTGGCTATGGGCTGTGACGACCCCATGGGTCTTCCGTTTTGGTTTTGTTACTCATTATTCATTTCTTTCAGGTGTGCAGGACTGATTGGGGAAGTGGGAGGGGGCCGGCCAGAGTCTCCCCAGTTTCTCCATGAAAGCTCCATCATAGGGGATTATCACGCTTACCGGAAGTTCCCGGTATTTGGACACTTCCTCTTCCGGGCCATGTTAACGACAGCCGTTCCTGCTCTGTTATACAGTTTAAATCGGATAAACTCCAAACATACTCAAGTTTTCATTCTAGACTGAAATGATACTAAGGAAGAAGTGGATCAAAGCGATCGATTTGCCGCTGTGAAGGGCCGAACTTTATATTAAAACACACGTTTGTTTGTCGCCGGTGGGAAACAACACCGGCACTTCACAGCATGCTAGCATTAGCCAGCTAACGTTTACTGACGTGCTTAACATTGTGCGTCTTAAAACACACATACATCTGAAAATCGGGTATGTACCCCCCCGTTTCCAGTGGAACAACTGGGGACTGCCAAGAAAGGAGACGCTTTCAGATGCTTGTGTGTTTTCAGCCGCACAAAGTTAGGCACGTTATCGAGCTGGCTAATGCTAACCTGCTAACAATAGTCCGCCAGCTACGACTCTGTTAAACTTTGTAAATCGGATAAACGCCAATGCCAAGTTTTCATTCCAGACTGAAGTGATGCTAAGGAAGAAGTGGATCAAAACGACCGATTCGCCGCGGTGAAGGACCGAACTTTATAATAAAACGACACACGTTTGTTTGTGGCCGGCAGTCTGCACAGTCGTGTTAGCAGGTTAGCATTAGCCAGCTCGATGACGTGCCTAACTTTGTGCGGCTGAAAACACACAAGCATCTGAAAGCGTCTCCTTTCTTGGCAGTCCCCAGTTGTTCCACTGGAAACGGGGGGTACAGACCCAGATTTTCAGATGTTTGTATGTTTTCACAAGACGCAAAAGTTGGTAACACGTCAGTAACGCGAGCTGGCTAATGCTAGCATGCAGTGAAGTCTGCATCGGTGTTGTGCCGACCACGAGACATACGTGCAACCGTGTGTTTTATTTTAAATTTCGGTCCTTCACCCCGGCAAATCGCTTTGATCCAGCTTCTTCCTTAGTATCATTTCAGTCTGGAATGAAAACTTAAGTATGTTTGGAGTTTATCCGATTTAAACAGTATAACAGAGCAGGAACGGATGGCTGTCGTTAACATGGCCCGGAAGAGGAAGCTTGAGTGTTCCAACTACCGGGAAAGTTCGCAGAAGCGTGATAATCCCCTATTCTCTGGACGGCCCGGTCCACCGCGCTCTTGGGCCTGGCATTTTGATTATTTTTGACCGTTTGCTTATGTTAAATAAACATTATTTTATTTTCTCCTCATGACTCCCCTGTCTTTGTTGTGGCCTGTGAGCCGGCCATAACAAATTGGGGGCTCATCCGTGTGTTTTCCCGTGGTGGGGGCTTGTGTGGCCGTCTTGTTGGCGTTTGGGTTCGTTTGGGTGGTTTTGTTGTGTGGTGCGCCTTTTTTTGTTGCGGGTGGTGTGTCGCTTGCGCTCGGTGCTGGGTTTCCCTCTGTGCAGCGCTTGTGCAGGAGTGTTGTGTTTGTTATTTGGTCTTGGTGCTGGTGGGCTGTGACGAGTCCAGCGTGTCACAGATCACTCTTCGGTAGTTATAGCGCATCTCCCCTTTGGGATTCGTGGGCTAAAAATATATACTTAATTATGTTGTTTCGAGTAAATTCTGGACGCTACCCACTCAGGACACGTGGATTACATTGGACGAGCAGTATGGAGGAATATTGACAAGTTTTTGTGGACTTTTATGGACCTTTTTGGCTCGGTTCCCGGTGAACTCCATTATATGAAAGTTGGGGGGAAATGAGAAGCCTTCCTGATCGCCGGCTGCATTTGAGATATTAAAAAAGTGCTCCAGAGTCTTTCTCACCATGAGGGAAGTGGAAGATAAAGCTGCATCATTCTGTGGGTGAACTATTCCTTTAAGGTATTTGCAAAAATTAAGAAGTTTTACTGCAGATAATGTCTTATAGAGTGACTGCCCCGCCATTATACTGGATGTACCTCCAGTAAAATAGGAATTGGGCCAGGTTCTCTTTTTATGGAGGAGTCCCACAGATGATGATCAGATAATCAGAGTATTGATCAGCCAGCTGCTGCTGACCTGCTTCTTTCCTCTAGAAACAGGACATTCACACCGTTTCTGTGTTTTTCTGATTTTATATTCACTAAATAAAAACTGTTTTATGTGGTCTAAGTTTTAGGTCTGATGAGAACCAGATTATTTTTAGAATATGTTCTGATTAGGAAACGTATCTCTAACAGGACTTTGCTAAATAAAGATAATATGACATTTTTAAGTTTTTAAAAATGAATGTGTAAAGTTTCAGAGGAAAAACGCGATAAACTGCAGAGAATGTTTTCTGTGTGGAATAACGATGCTTGTGGGAAGCGTTGCCGTGGGTACCTGTGTGTTGTTGAACCTTGCATCAGGTGTGTGTTTGCCTTGTTTGGATACGACTCTTCACTGCATCACTGCTCCTGCCTCCTGTTCCTGTTTTAGCCTGCACTTTTTTCACTCTGCCCTATTTAATGTCCCACTTTGGAATGAGGTCTGCTGCTGGTGTTCAGAGACGGCGACGTGGAGATCCCTCCTGCACTGCAGACTGCTGTGTGTGTGTGTGTGTGTGTGTGTGTGTGTGTGTGTGTGTGTGTGTGCGTGTGTGTGTGTGTTAGGTCATCTGTGAGCCGTCCGTTCTCCGTTCTCCACCATCAGCCTGCTTTTCGTCGCCTCTGGAATTGGGTTTGCTTGCAGACGCGTCCTTACAGACACCTTGTCAGTCTCCTGAGAGCTGATCTGACTTTTCCAGACTCCAGCTTCCTCTTTGTTTGTACGTGTCTCTGATCCGGTCACGTGACTCGCTACCTGCCCTCCGGGAATCTACACGTATGATAAAAACATTAGTTTTATTTCTGTATCGTTCCTCTTGGAAATACTGAGTGAAACGACCCACTTCTGCATTTTTACCTCTCATACTACATGCATGACCACCCCTCCACCCTTCCAGTGTGGCTCATTAGTTGCCATAGCAACAGTGTCCTCCCTGGATACCAATAAGACCCCCAACTCCTTCTACTGTACATGATATAGCAGGTCCAGATGACTCCCCCCTCTGTTGTCTCAGAGGCTCAAAGATATTTATACACCCAGAAACTGAGCCAAGAAAGACTGCAGCGATTTCCAGGAAAGAGATTTTGGAAACAGTCAGGATGCTCCAGACTCTTGTAAAACTGTTCAGCAGCTCAGAGCGTCTCCAGGCGAGGAGCCTTAATTTCCTTTAATCATCAAATCTGGTTTAATGAGTGAAATTATTCTGAGGAAGGCAAAATTGAGCAACTGTTTTTCATCAGTTCTCTCTTAAAAATGGCCCATCGCGGCCGTAAACTGTGACGAAGCCTCTGTTTTAATGTTTTCATGTGAATCTGTCAAGATATGTTCCCCCCCCCCCCCCCCCTCCATCAGAAAGCCTTCACATACAAATGAGGACAAAGTCTCGAGCATCAGTATGGAAACGTGCCGAGATAATCCTCTGCACCTTCGTCCAGGACAACGTGATGAAACACCAACCAAAAACATCCACCCCACCCACCCAGATTTGGAATTGTAGTTAAAAAATATAACAAATAATACAAGTAAACAAGCATAATGGGGCAACACTTTGAGGCAATCAGGTGTTTTCTGTAATGTTCAAAAATACTTCTGCACCTGTTAACAGGTATGCTGGTCCACTTTTCATGGGAAAGGTGCTCTAATGTATCTTGGATTGTTTTTTTTTTATTAATTTATTATTATTATTATTTCCAACAACAATTCAAAAGCAACATTTACTTCACTAAATCATAATTTAGTAAATTTTTATTTATTATTAGTTTCTTTAGTTTCTTGTTATTTGAATTACTATTGTGAATTTACCAATACCAACTTTATTTCTAGAGCACTTTCACCACAGCGAACACTGCATACAAAGTGCTGTACAACGGAATACACATAAAACTTTAGAATAGAAGTCAGAAACAGTAGAAGAAATAAAAACAATAAAAGCAATAAAAAAAAACAATAAAGCAGAAGATCAAAGATAAAACGTAAAACTTAGAATTTAGCCTTTTCTTAAATTGGAGGGTCTGAATAATTCTAAGGACGACTGCATACATATACTGTTTATAAAAAGATTAAGTTCCAAACAGTCTTCTGTCATCGTGTTAAATTTTGAGCTTCGTGATGCAGAAACGAGCGCACTGCGACTGAGTACATGAAAAATCGAATTTGAGCATATTTCTATAAGAAAACATTAAATTGAGAAAAGAATATTCTGTTCGCAGGGGTGTCCCGGAGCCACACACGAGCATTTGCCTACGTATTTGGGACATTAGCTAAGCCTCACAGTTGGAATGATAAAAATCAGAAGTAAGAAGGAAAATTATTGCTGCTGCTTTTTCCTGCTCCTGATGAAGAAAATGAGGAGAAAAATCACCTGATCCTCCTCATTTACGATGGATGAGTGTTTTTATTTTCCACCCCAAGTTCAGAACAAAAAGGCATGTTAGAATAAAAACTTCACATAAGTCGTAATGGCACAAAACAGCAAAACAAAATAATGATTCAGCACAAAGATACTATCATCACTACAGATCTGACCTGAAGGCAAAGTCGGGTACATCTTGCACCTTTAATCTCAATCCAATCCAATCCACTTTGTTTATAAAGCACATTTCAGTCAGAACATGTCTCCAAAGTGCTGCACATAAAAATACCCAGCAATAAAAATAAAATAAGACAAGAAAACAAGTGTTGCTCTGTATAGCTCCACCAGCTCTCATGGAAAACAGTAAAAATAAGTTAAAATAAAATAAAATAAAATGCACACATATAAATAAAATACGTGATATATACTAAAATTAAATAAAACACAATAAAACAAATCAGCTAAAACCATAAAAATAAACAGAATAAAATAAAATAATTAAAAGACACAAAGGACCACACAACTCAGAGAATAAAAGTGGGCCTTCAGACGAGACCTAAAACTCTCCAAACTCTGCCCTCAAACCAAGTTAAACTGCTTTAATATGAAAAATCTGAACGTGACCGTAACTCGGCGAGAGAACGCTGACGGGGAAGAAAAGCTTCAGCGTGGAAGGATGACCAGGCGGCAGCAACATGCAGGTCACCTGATCTGAAACCATTTTCATAGCCTCTTATACTGCTGCCCGCTGTTGTGGCCATATTTCCCAATAATAACGTCTCCCAACATTCCTTCTCAGCCATGTGACGAGTCCCACACAACCTACAGATCACCTGCGATCCAGGAACAAGTAGCAGTGACGGGAAATAAGAAGAAAAAAGGTTCGACGCCCAGCAGCCTGCCGCAGCTCGCTGTGTGTGAGCGACTGTACAACCTAATTTAATGCTAGATTAAATCACTACTGACTAATTAACACTCGGCGCACCTGCAGCTTTGGGGGGTTTGCAGCTCTGGAGTTTCATGGTGGTTACTTGGTGGGAGGTAAATTACTCAGTCAGTCAGACTTTATTCAGAGACAACTGTTCGTGCAGAACTGAGGGTCTCACAGGGATTTACAGAGTGCAAATGCAAAGGAACTGATAGGTGTGAAGAAAGATAATCCCACCCTGTCCCATCCAGGCTGTAACACACTGAACAATGTCTTATAGAAGGGCTGAGGAGATTGGAAAGAAGAGAGACAAAGCATGTTGGGTGGTTATTTATTTTATTATATTCTATTACACGTAGATAAGATTGTTTATGATGACAGGTTATGTGATCCTATAGGGGATTATCACGCTTACCGGAAGTTCCCGGTATTTGGACACTTCCTCTTCCGGGCCATGTTAACGACAGCCGTTCCTGCTCTGTTATACTGTTTAAATCGGATAAACTCCAAACATACTTAAGTTTTCATTCCAGACTGAAATGATACTAAAGGATCAGAAGCTGGATCAAAGCGATCGATTTGCCGCGGTGAAGGACCGAACTTTATAATAAACACACGTTTGTTTGTCGCCGGTGGGGCACAACACCGGCACTTCACAGCATGCTAGCATTAGCCAGCTAGCGTTTACTGACGTGCTTAACATTGTGCGTCTTAAAGCACACAAACATCTGAAAATCGGGTCTGTACCCCCCCCGTTTCCAGTGGAACAACTGGGGACTGCCAAGAAAGGAGACGCTTTCAGATGCTTGTGTGTTTTCAGCCGCACAAAGTTAGGGCACGTCATCGAGCTGGCTAATGCTAGCCTGCTAACATGACTGCGCAGTCTGCCGGCCACAAACAAACGTGTGTCGTTTTATTATAAAGTTCGGTCCTTCACCGCGGCGAATCGGTCGTTTTGATCCACTTCTTCCTCAGCATCACATCAGTCTGGAATGAAAACTTGGCATTGGCGTTTATCCGATTTACAAAGTTTAACAGAGTAGTAGCTGGCGGACTATTGTTAGCAGGTTAGCATTAGCCAGCTCGATAACGTGCCTAACTTTGTGCGGCTGAAAACACACAAGCAAATGAAAGCGTCTCCTTTCTTGGCAGTCCCCAGTTGTTCCACTGGAAACGGGGAGGTACAGACCCGATTTTCAGATGTTTGTGTGTTTTAAGATGAACAATGTTAAGCACGTCAGTAAACGCTAGCTGGCTAATGCTAGCATGCTGTGAAGTGCCGGTGTTGCGCCCCACCGGCGACAAACAAACGTGTGTTTTATTATAAAGTTCGGCCCTTCACCGCGGCAAATCGATCGCTTTGATCCACTTCTTCCTTAGTATCACTTCAGTCTGGAATGAAAACTTAAGTATGTTTGGAGTTTATCCGATTTAAACAGTATAACAGAGCAGGAACGGCTGTCGTTAACATGGCCCGGAAGAGGAAGTGTCCAAATACCGGGAACTTCCGGTAAGCGTGATAATCCCCTATTGACTTGCATTAACATTAGCATCCACGATCTCCTGCAACTACAATAACGGGGTGAATTATGTTGAAACTGTCTTCAGTGATAAGAAGCCTGGCTAACTGGAAAATGAGACCTGATGTCAAACACTCCAAACTACCCCATCGCAGGGGTCTGCAGCCCGTGGATTCACACCCAAGGGGCTCTTCGCACCTTCTACAGTGGATCTCAATGACACTGACTAAGAATAATAAAGAATTAACTAATATTTTTAAGTTTGCATATTACAGCAAATGCAGGTTTTAGCAGTTTGGGGAAAAATTGCATTTACTTTTCACAACACAATGACACTACGGGTACCAGTGATGCTAAAATCAAGTTAATTTAATTTCTCTTTAATGTCACTCAGCACCCCATCTTGACAGAAAAAAACAGAAATGCAGAAATTTTTAGGTCTAAATTAATTTTTTTTTTCCATCATTTCTGTTTTTTTCAGTCGAGATGGGATGCTGAATTTACATTAATGAGAAATAAAATGAACTTTTCTGATTTTGTCAAATGGCTGCAATGAAACAAAGAGTGAAAAGTTTAAAGGGGTCTGAATACTTTCCGTACCCGCTGTATGTTTCTCATTAGCTGTGAAATGATGGGCTTTTTCTTTAAACCATCATTTTCCACAAATATCTACATTTTATTCATTTATCTAACCTATATTTAAACAGGTGAGTCCCATTTTATGATGCACTCTGTGAAGCACTTTGTGACTTTGTGAAAGGTGCTAAATAAAGTTTCTTCTTCTTGACACTTGCAGTCCCAACAGAGGAAAATCCCACAGAAGGAAATGTATCTCCTCTTTTTTAATGTCAAACCCAACAGCAGAAATAAAACTGTGGTTCATCAAAAGTGACAACAAATCTAAAGTAAATTTTCACTTTTTGTGAAACGGCTGAGGAACATTTGCGACTCTGAACGTTTTATTTGGCTGCTTTGAGATGAGGAACAGCTGGTTGGATTGTAAATATAATATAACATAAACCCCCCATCAATGAGAACAGCATTGCTCTTCTTTAAGCGAGTGTTTAACCTCAGCTGTCGGCAGGTCCATATCTGGAAGTAATTTGGTTTTGGTTGGCATCGTGTTCGGGTTGTCAGCCTTTAACGGAGACGCAGACAGTCCACATGAGGATTTACGATGTTTTACATCCCTGTTCATCATTGCTGTAGAAAGAGCCCTTGCAGAGGCGCGGTTGCATCATCGCTCTCACCTTGGAGAACTTTTTACTCCTAATATTTTGCGTGCAGACACCGTCACCATTGCTACTTCAGTTTTTTAAGGTCTTTTTTTTAAGCTGTTACAACTTCGGTTGTTCTCAGCTGGTTTGTCTGCAGCTCCTGATGATCATCAGCTTGACTGTGACGCTCTGTTATGTTTCTGTGCAGGTGCAGCAGTTGGCTGGTTTGGTGTATCTTTGTCTTTTCCTTCTCCTTTCCACCTTCTCTTTAATTTTTATTCACCCCGTTTCGTTTCTGTTTTTTATTTTATTGTCAGTTTGCTCTTGTCATTTCCAGCAATATTATGTAATATTCAGTCATAAATGAGCATTCAGTAAAATGAAATGAAATAAAATACACTAATTAAATTACGATTATCAAGAGGAGCCACACATTTATAAAGCTTCGCTTGGCAAAGTAAATCTGTTCAACACAACGAAGCAGCCAGAGCATCATTCTGCTGCTACCGTGCTGGATTAGACATGTTAAAGAAAGAAACTTCTGGGTCAGATTAATAGTTAATTTAAGGAAACACAGATTAGTGAAGCTCTCAAAAAAAAGTATTGGACTGGTTGCTCAGAGATGAGATGTGACTGGTTCCAGATGACAATACTGGAGCCCACGCTCTAAACCCGGATACGTTGAGATTACCGTATTTTCCAGACTATAAGTCTCACTTTTTTTTTCATAGTTTTGCTGTTCCTGCGACTTATAGTCCAGTGTGACTTATATATCAAAATATATACAATTTAACATATTTTTAAGTGTTAATTCATATTGACATTGAGACACCAGAACAGCCTTATCCCAGCGGGGGGATTTTGAACCAAGGTTATAATAGTTTGGGATTTTTTATAGTTTCAGTTTTTATTTCGTTTTGACTTTTTGATTTTCAATTCAGTTAGTTTTAGTTAGTTTTTTGAGCAGATTTGCTCGTTTTTATTAGTTTCTATTTTTGGAAAATGTTTAGTTTTAGTTTAGTTTTTATTAGTTTCAGTGTTAGTTTTAGTTTTTTGGGGTTTTCTTTTCAGTAAATTATAGGTGTTTGTCTGGTGTGACATTCAAAATCATCAGAAAGTCACTAGGAGTAAAACCAGTAGACTAAAGTAAAAAGATTAAATAGAAATAGATTTCAAATCAACTCAAAAGGCTGATGTATTATATTAATTTACAAAACTAAAACTAAGGATGTTTCTGCAAAAACTTTAGTTAGTTTTAGTTAGTTTTGTAAAGATATGATACAGTTTCAGTTAGTTATCGTTTTGTTAAAAACTGTCGTTTTTATTTCTATTTCAGTTAACTGAAATGTTTTTTCAATTTTAGTTTTCGTTTTTTAGTTAGTTTTAGTTAACTATAATAACCTTGTTTTGAACATTAGGCTGTATTGCCTGTGTGGGGGAACAAATCTTCCAAAAATATGTTTTTCCTTGAGTGATTGGGAAAGTTTTAACAGGAACAATTAAAATACGAAAAATCCTAAAATCACCTTATTTTAAAAAAATTTGACTTATAGTCCGTTGAGACTTATATGTTTTTTTTCCTCTTTATGATGTATTTTTTGACTGTTGCGACTTATAGTCCAGAAAATATGGTACTTAAAAAATTTGAGGAAAAAAACGTTTGCTAAAAATGTTAAGCATTGTAAAAACTTGAGTGTATTTCACTTTAACTTTTAAGTTGAGTGTAGTAGAAAAACTAAGTTTTCATTAATGGGAGTGACTAAGTAGAATCAACTAGAACAGTTTCAGTCTATTAAACTTCTTTTGAACGTGATAAATGTGACAAAGCTGTAAGTGAATTAAGTTGAGTAAAAAACTGCAGGTGATTAATTTCACATTATTTACATGACACGTTTCACACAAACTATTTCTTCTAAATTCGTGCCAACATGGCAGGTTTTAGCTGAAACTAATGTCAGACCACAGACATGGTTTCAGCTGCTGGTATCATATACAGGAATAAAGAAACAAGTTGAGAGCAGTCACTTAACACCAGCATTGTTTATAAAACCTTCATTTGTGAATTATCTCTAATTTGTTGTTAAAAGATGTGAACTGCATTGTGGGAAACCTGCTCCCTCATCATCACGAATTTCCCTGGAGTGAACTTTAAGTAGATATTTCATTGAAATTAAAAGTTGAAGTGAAATACATGTTAGTATTGCTAACAACTAAGTTAAAACTAAGTTATATCTACTAAATATATTCTGTTAAAACCAATGTTACATTTACATTTGCGTGGTCAAGACCAAAACTTAGAAATTTGTGTCTGTCAAACTTAAAAATATTCACACATTTAACTTTTTCTAAAAATTAGTAGAGTGCACTCAGTATTTCATAGCAATGACCTCAAACTTATTTATTTTAGTACATTTTTTTATCATAGTTTAAGTAAATCTACAATCTGGGCAAAGAGTGCAGACTTTTCTTCTTCTTCTTTTTTTTTTTTTTTACTGCTTTTGAAATGTTCTCCACATGTTTATCACACTTAAGTTGGGAGTTGAAGATGAGCCCTAAAACCTGAAAGTGACTTCTTTTATTTCTGTAATTGGAATGATTGTAAATGTGCCAGGTGCCCTCTGATTTCTGATGGAGCAACAAATGGAAACAGTCTTTTTCAAGTCAAGATGATGATGTTGAAGCGACTGATGGACATCCTCCAAGCTGGCCACTGGGCAACTTAACTTTGACAAAGCAAAAACTGTGGACCAAGTATTGAACCTTGAGGTATCCCCATTCCATAAAAAAAAGTGACTTCTTTAACTTTGACACATTGTTCTCCAGTTTGAAGATAAATAAATGACTAATAAATGAATAAATAGATATAAATTCAGTTAAAATGAAACTAAATGTGCAATGAGATTATCTTTTGGTAAATGCAAATTAAAGATCTAAAACTTCTGCATTCGATCATGGATCACCGCCTCCGGACCTGTTGAGTCAGCGTCCTGCATGACAACAAGCTGTTGAGGAACCATTTCATTTGAAGCAGCTGTTTTACAGCAGGGAAATCTCCAAATCCTGAGTTTGGGGGTAAAAGTGTCACCACGTTCTGTGGCACATTTTCAGACACAAAAAGGCCTCAGCTGACAGAGTTTACCCCCCAATTAAAATCTGACCATCAGAATGAGCAAAGAGACTTTAAAAGACAGAAAGTCCACCAGTAAAACTAAATCTGCTGCTCTCTGGTCTGCAGGAAGAAGGGAAAATGAAACCTCGCTGCAGCTTTGAGTTTTTTTTCTTCAACATGACTGTGACACTTTGCATGTTGTGACATGACAGCTTGCTGTGCCGGGTCATCGCTGCGACTGCTGCGAGTTCAGGCCGAGTTAAGCTGCGACTGGCACATCTAAGAAGCTTACAGCAGAAAACACAAAAACATTCCTTCTTTGACTTATCTTTAAAACGTTTGTCGCATTCGTCTTATCTTAAATTTCCAGGTTTGCTCTCTCAGTCAGTCAGGAGTCGATGTAACGTTCCCTCTCTTCCCTGGAGTTGCTACAGGGTTCATTTGATGCTCCTCGCAGGCGGCAGAGTTGTCTGCTGATGCAGTTTTTATGAGGACGCTGCCTTGACAAACTTTAAAGTAAATGGATCGACTCACTGCAAGATAGACATAAAACTTACAAAGCTGGAGAAGAGCAGAAATGACAGTACGATGGTTCCTGTCCCACATGGCTTTCTGCTGATGCAGCACTGTTACAGCATCTCTGAGCACCAGCAACGTCTAGCTGGTTAACACCTCATCAGAAAAGAACCTTTAAAGGAACAAACCAGCACGAGTTTGAGATTAAAGTCGTAATATCAAGTGGAAAAAAGTTGTAATTTTACAGAAAAGTCATTATTTTATGAGAATAAAGTCGTAAATTTATAAGAATAAAGTAATAATTTTACATGGATAAATTGTCAGAGAACGTCATAAATTTACAAGAATAAAATCATAAATTTACAAGAATAAAGTCATAAATTTACAAGAATAAAATCATAAATTTACAAGAATAAAATCATAAATTTACAAGAATAAAGTCATAAATTTACAAGAATAAAGTCATAAATTTACAAGAATAAAGTCATAAATTTACAATAATAAAATCATAAATTTACAAGAATAAAATCATAAATTTACAAGAATAAAATCATAAATTTACAAGAATAAAGTCATAAATTTACAAGAATAAAATCATAAATTTACAAGAATAAAATCATAAATTTACAAGAATAAAATCATAAATTTACAAGAATAAAGTCATAAATTTACAAGAATCAAATCATAAATTTACAAGAATAAAGTCATAAATTTACAAGAATAAAATCATAAATTTACAAGAATCAAATCATAAATTTACAAGAAGTACAGTCATAAATTTACAAGAATAAAGTTATACATTTATGAGAATAACATCATAAATTTACAAGAGTACAGTCATAAATTTACAAGAATAAAGTTATACATTTATGAGAATAACATAAATTTACAAGAGTAAAGTCGTAAATTTATAAGAATAAAACAATAAATTTATAAGAATAACATCATAAATTAACAAGAATGATTACATTACAAGAATAATGTTGTACATTTATGAGAATAAAGTAATAAATTTAGGGGAGAAAAACATCATAAATTTACCAGTGTAAATTTACCAAGAATAAAGTTGTGAATTTTTAAAAATAAAGTCATAAAATTAAAAGAATAAAGTCATAAGAGGATGACATTGAAATGTTGGAGAATTAAGTCGTACATTTACAAGAATAAAGTTGGGAGAAATAATGTCATAATTTTAGGGTAATGTGGTAAGAGAATGTCATAAATTTAATAAAGTCGTAAATTAAGGAGAATAAAGTTGTAAATGAATTACATCATAATTTAATGAGAATAAAGTTGTGTATTTACGTGAATAAAGTCATAACATTACAAGAATAAAGTTGTAAATGAATTACATCATAATTTAATGGAGAATAAAGTTGAAAGTTTACAAGAATAAAGTCATAAATGTACAAGTATAAAGTCGTAAATTTAGGCGAATAAAGTCATAGATTTACATGAATAAAGTCATAAATTAAGGAGGATAAATTCATTTTACGAGAGTTAAGTTGCAAATTTTCGTGAATGACGTAGTTTTATTTCAGTCATAATTGAACTCGTATTGTAAGTGGACAATGGAAACGTGACAGTGCAGCACAAGTATGTTAACGTCATGCACATTTAAAGTTGGCGAGTCAAACGATTTTTAGGTGCGAGTTGAAGAAGGAGCAGATGCATCCGATGCATCCATGGATAACCCTGCAGTCGACCGGTTTCATCCAGTTCTCCACAAAAGCAGCCGTTTCCTCCAAGTCCTCCATGTATCTCATATCCCTCATCTTGGTCATGTACTCGTACTTCTTTGGACTAAAGTAAAGGATAAATGTGGTGTTTTCATTGTTTTAATAGATTCTTGTGCACTTATTTTACTGGTCCGGCTCACTGGAGGTCAGACTGGGCTGAAAGTGGAACGTGACCCCTGGATGAGGGGGTACTGGGGTGAAAAACGATTCCACATGGGAACCACTGGTTTAAGCATTCACACTACTAGTAGAAATTGAGCCGCTGGAGTGTCTTTGAATCGTTCTGCGGTACATATTTTCAGTGGTTACTCGGGATCCACGATATAATCGGCCCCTATCGGTATCGGCCTTAAAACTGAGTGTCTGACATAGGCCACCCCACCGATATTTAACCGATATTTACCTTATCAGCCCGCTGTTTGTAAAGTCTAAAAAAAAACTTCTTCTTCTTCAAAAGCTGCTTTTTTACAGACTTTAAAACTTCTAAAGATTAGAGGTGGGAAAAAATATCGATGCACTGAAATATCGCAATATTTTCATATGCTGAAACCATATTGACATTTTTAAAATGCAGCATCGATCTATTTTACTAACGAAATCTCGTGATATTTCATCGCTTTGTTACAAAATCTTGCAAGAATTCACAAAAATTTCGCAATATTTTCATATGCTGATACATTGACATTTAAAAACGCGGTATCAATCTATTTTACTAACAAAATCTCACGATATTTCATTGCTCTGTCACGAAATCTTGCAAGAATTCACGAAAATGTTGTGATATTTTCACATGCTGATATATTGACATTTAAAAATGCAGCATCGATCTATTTTACTAACGAAATCTCGCGATATTTCATCGCTTTGTTACAAAATCTTGCAAGAATTCACAAAAATTTCGCAATATTTTCATATGCTGATACATTGACATTTAAAAAACGCGGTATCAATCTATTTTACTAACAAAATCTCACGATATTTCATTGCTCTGTCACGAAATCTTGCAAGAATTCACGAAAATGTGATATTTTCACATGCTGATATATTGACATTTAAAAACGCGGTATCGATTTATTTTACTAACAAAATCTCGCGATATTAAATCGTTTTGTTACGAAATCGCAATCGCAATATTTTCATATGCTGATACATTGATACTGCGTTTTTAAATGTCAATCTATTTTACTAACAAAATCTCACAATATTTCAATGTTCTACAAAATTTTGCAAGAATTCACGAAATATCGCAAGATTTTGTAACAGAACAATGAAATATCGCAAGATTTTGTAAGTAAACACCATGTTACCATGTTTTTAAATATCGATTTGACATATTGATATTAATATTGACATATGAAAATATCGCGCTATCTCAGTGTATTGATATTTTTTCCCACTCCTATCTTTTAAAGTGTCAGAAATGGATAACAAAACTGCAGTTTGCAATTTTTTTCAGCTTTTATATCAGTATCAATATTGCATATGGGATTATTCCAATATCGTGCATCCCTAGTGGTTACCATGGATACCACGTAGCCTAGCCACAACCATTCCCCTCGTCATTTTTGCTTTGTGATTTTAGTTCATTTGATGTAAAGTTCTAGCTGAAGTCATCGTGCTGAGACAGAATGAGATGGTTTATAAACCTCAGCTTAATTCTTTGATTGGATGATTCATTCCAACACATTCTGCTCGTTACTGTTATAAGATTAATTATTATTTGATCTGCTGGTTGCCTCACGTGCATATTCACTGCATGCATTCGTGTTATATAATATTTTAAACCATACATGCTTTAAAAACGGATCCAAATGAGAAAAGAAATGAATGAAAAACGGCAGGATTGGGCCATAAAACATTAAACTGAGGGAATTATTCCTGCCAGATCATGAAATATAAAAGCCACTTTATAGTTTGCTGGTGCCACATTTTGAACTTCCTCCAGAAAGCAGCGATTTAAATACACAAACAGATGGTGGTGTAAACAAAGATAAACATCACACATCTGCACTGTCATGACGGATTCAGTCTGAGAAAACCCAGGAAAAAAGATCTGGAGAAAACAAGAACAAAGAGGGCACGGTTGCCATGGTGCCATTACACATCATCCCAAGCAACTTCCTCTCATCTCACATTCCAGATCTTAATTGTTTATTTACATATGCGTGCAGGCACCCAGAAAAACTGCATTTATCAAAGAGGGAATGCAGGGCAGCGCCTCGCTCTTAATTACCACACTTCTCCTTCAGATTAAGTCAGCTT
Organism: Atherinomorus stipes; assembly: GCA_023101725.1. Classification (NCBI taxonomy): domain Eukaryota; kingdom Metazoa; phylum Chordata; class Actinopteri; order Atheriniformes; family Atherinidae; genus Atherinomorus; species Atherinomorus stipes. Next base: position 218,256 of record JALJCO010002756.1, read on the forward strand.
CGCTCATTTTCTCCCTGCAGGACTTTATCTGGAATAAAAACTACTTTTCACAACAATAACTTAAAAACATTCTTTCATTTCCAGAGTAATGAGCTCTGAATATGTTTGAAGCCGTGCAGGAAAAGGCTGAGAGGTCTGCAGGGCTGCAGCAGTCATGGCGCCGCTGCAGGTGGAGCTTTGTTCTGGTCCTTGTTCCTGATTAGTTCCTGTTGTTTATTCATGTTGGAGTGTTTCTGTTGCACCGTTCATCCTCATCACGCTGCCCGCTGTGTGTTTGTAGTGAAGGTTGTAGAAAGGTTGCTGCTCCAGAAAGGTTTTCACTCATGGCGGAGATTTTGTTTACGTCTTGTTTGGCGCTTTAATGGCTCTGACCTTTTTTGTTGGAGCACAGAACATGCGCTTTCCTGCATTTGAAGTCACACAGAAGCGACGACACCTCCCTCCATTCTATGCATTCAAATTCAGGACATAATGAAAAGATAATCCAGTCCCAGAGAAGCATGTCCTATTACACCAGTTATTAAAACTGGGATTCAGAATCTGTGTGTGAAAAGCTGCGGCTGCATCCAGCAGCAGGAGGGTGCAGTCGTGGCTTTCTGGATGATGTCATCAGTGTCTGTCATGGTTGTGGAGGAATTTTACTCCACTCTTCTTTCTAACGTTGCTTCGGCTCTTGGAGGTTCCTGCAGCTCTGATGGTCCCACCTCAGAATCCCAGTCCTGTTAAAGTCTGGACTGCTGCGTTCTGGATCATCGTCCTGCTGCATGAGACGGTTTCAGACGAGCTTTAGCTGTCAGACAAATGGACTCAGATTAGACCAGGCACAGCACCATGATCACGGTTCTGGATTAGGGATGGGAATATTGATACCCTGTAATACCAGACAAAATATCAGATTCTAGCTTCTGTATCACATGATGGTGGTAGCCTATCAGATTCAAGCTTCTGTATCACATGATGGTGGTAGCCTATCAGATTCAAGCTTCTGTATCACATGATGGTGGTAGCCTATCAGATTCTAGCTTCTGTGTCACATGATGGTGGTAGCCTATCAGATTCTAGCTTCTGTGTCACATGATGGTGGTAGCCTATCAGATTCTAGCTTCCGTGTCACATGATGGTGGTAGCCTATCAGATTCTAGCTTCTGTAAGACATGATGGTGGTAGCCTATCAGATTCTAGCTTCTGTGTCACATGATGATGGTAGCCTATCAGATTCTAGCTTCTGTGTTACATGATGGTGGTAGCCTATCAGATTCTAGCTTCTGTGTCACATGATGGTGGTAGCCTATCAGATTCTAGCTTCTGTGTCACATGATGGTGGTAGCCTGTCAGATTCTAGCTTCTGTGTTACATGATGGTGGTAGCCTATCAGATTCTAGCTTCTGTGTCACATGATGGTGGTAGCCTATCAGATTCTAGCTTCTGTATCACATGATGGTGGTAGCCTATCAGATTCTAGCTTCTGTGTCACATGATGGTGGTAGCCTATCAGATTCTAGCTTCTGTAAGACATGATGGTGGTAGCCTATCAGATTCTAGCTTCTGTGTCACATGATGGTGGTAGCCTATCAGATTCTAGCTTCTGTGTTACATGATGGTGGTAGCCTATCAGATTCTAGCTTCTGTGTCACATGATGGTGGTAGCCTATCAGATTCTAGCTTCTGTATCACATGATGGTGGTAGCCTATCAGATTCTAGCTTCTGTGTCACATGATGGTGGTAGCCTATCAGATTCTAGCTTCTGTGTTACATGATGGTGGTAGCCTATCAGATTCTAGCTTCTGTGTCTCATGATGGTGGTAGCCTATCAGATTCTAGCTTCTGTGTTACATGATGGTGGTAGCCTATCAGATTCTAGCTTCTGTGTCACATGATGGTGGTAGCCTATCAGATTCTAGCTTCTGTGTTACATGATGGTGGTAGCCTATCAGATTCTAGCTTCTGTGTCACATGATGGTGGTAGCCTATCAGATTCTAGCTTCTGTGTCACATGATGGTGGTAGCCTATCAGATTCTAGCTTCTGTGTCACATGATGGTGGTAGCCTATCAGATTCTAGCTTCTGTGTCACATGATGGAGGTAGCCTATCAGATTCTAGCTTCTGTGTCACATGATGGTGGTAGCCTATCAGATTCTAGCTTCTGTGTCACATGATGGTGGTAGCCTATCAGATTCTAGCTTCTGTGTCACATGATGGTGGTAGCCTATCAGATTCTAGCTTCTGTGTCACATGATGGAGGTAGCCTATCAGATTCTAGCTTCTGTATCACATGATGGTGGTAGCCTATCAGATTCTAGCTTCTGTGTCACATGATGGTGGTAGCCTGTGAGATTCTAGCTTCTGTCACATGATGGTGGTAGCCTATCAGATTCTAGCTTCTGTATCACATGATGGTGGTAGCCTATCAGATTCTAGCTTCTGTGTCACATGATGGTGGTAGCCTATCAGATTCTAGCTTCTGTGTCACATGATGGTGGTAGCCTATCAGATTCTAGCTTCTGTGTCACATGATGGAGGTAGCCTATCAGATTCTAGCTTCTGTGTCACATGATGGTGGTAGCCTATCAGATTCTAGCTTCTGTGTCACATGATGGAGGTAGCCTATCAGATTCTAGCTTCTGTGTCACATGATGGTGGTAGCCTATCAGATTCTAGCTTCTGTGTCACATGATGGTGGTAGCCTATCAGATTCTAGCTTCTGTATCACATGATGGAGGTAGCCTATCAGATTCTAGCTTCTGTGTCACATGATGGTTGTAGCCTATCAGATTCTAGCTTCTGTGTCACATGATGGTGGTAGCCTATCAGATTCTAGCTTCTGTGTCACATGATGGTGGTAGCCTATCAGATTCTAGCTTCTGTATCACATAATGGTGGTAGCCTATCAGATTCTAGCTTCTGTGTCACATGATGGTGGTAGCCTATCAGATTCTAGCTTCTGTGTCACATGATGGTGGTAGCCCATCAAAAGTCATGATGATGATGCTACGTTATCTTTCAGTGCTTTAATGCAGGTTATTGCACATTGTGTTTTGGTAAATATGTGACACAGAAGCTAGAATCTGGCTGCTTTCACATCATTTCATTGCCTAAATTTCTCAGAAGTGGAAACAAACTCCATGTTTAGTATCTGTACAGTGGTATCTCCACACTCAAAAAAATATCCAATGTGATATTTTGCATGGCTGGTATTGAAATATCGACTCCAGGGTATCGATAAGCCCATACTCAGGCCCAGGCCCAGTAGACTTTGTTTTTTTTACTTTGACTTTTGTTTTTTTTACAGTTTCTGCATTCTTAGTTCAGGCTGATTCAGCAGCGATATGTCTTGAATCACGGTCCATCTGCAGTAAAGTTGACCCAAATATAAAAGCCACTAAGTACCAGATGAGTTTTGATATTCTGTTCTTATCCAGATGGGTAAAACTACAGAAAGATGGACCTAGTAAAACAGTTCCTGATATTTCAGCCTGGGAAAGTACTGCCATCAGAGCCAGAGTTTACAGAAACACTGATATATATCTAGAATATTCCAGTATGAACTCATTTCCTTTCGGATTTCAAAATCATCCGTAAATGCTGACTACATTTAGATAAAACATCTCTTATATCCCTGAATGAGGTTATTTGTTCTGATGTGAATCATAACCTGGAGGCCGTAAATGTTTCAGAGCCGTGAACTTTAATCTGCTCTCCTTTGGCTGCAGTGATTTTTTTACAGTGGACTTTGCAGCCTGACATCAGGGATTCACTCTGACTGAGCTGCAAGACAATTAACGAGCTCCATCTGTGATGTAGGGCGATAAAGCCTGACTTCCAGGGACGAGGTCAGGACACAGGCAGTCAGCTTCACCCACGGCAAACCTGGAAAACCTTTTCATGAGGCTGAAATTGTGTTGAAACAGATTTAAACAGGAAAGGCTCCTTCCTGAGCAGCCGCCAAGATCTTATTATCGTATCATGAGAAATAAGATTTCCCATCGTTAAAATAGAGTGTAAACAGTCTTTTCTCCAACCACATCTCAGTGATGATCTTCTACTTATGGTTTCTAAAAGCAGAACCTTCAGTTACTGGACCCCTCTCTGTGGAACCAGCTCCCAGTCTGGTTCCAGGAAGCAGAACCAGCTCCCAGTCTGGTTCCAGGGAGCAGAACCAGCTCCCAGTCTGGATTCAGGGAGCAGAACCAGCTCCCAGTCTGGTTCCAGGAAGCAGAACCAGCTCCCAGTCTGGATTCAAGAGCAGAACCAGCTCCCAGTCTGGCTTCAGGGAGCAGAACCAGCTCCCAGTCTGGCTTCGGGAAGCAGAACCAGCTCCCAGTCTGGCTTCAGGAAGCAGAACCAGCTCCCAGTCTGGCTTCAGGAGCAGAACCAGCTCCCAGTCTGGTTCCGGGAAGCAGAACCAGCTCCCAGTCTGGTTCCAGGAAGCAGAACCAGCTCCCAGTCTGGATTCAAGAGCAGAACCAGCTCCCAGTCTGGCTTCAGGGAGCAGAACCAGCTCCCAGTCTGGCTTCGGGAAGCAGAACCAGCTCCCAGTCTGGCTTCAGGAAGCAGAACCAGCTCCCAGTCTGGCTTCAGGAGCAGAACCAGCTCCCAGTCTGGCTTCAGGAGCAGAACCAGCTCCCAGTCTGGTTCCGGGAAGCAGAACCAGCTCCCAGTCTGGCTTCGGGAAGCAGAACCAGCTCCCAGTCTGATTCCAGGGAGCAGAACCAGCTCCCAGTCTGGCTTTAGAAATCAGAACTAGCTCCCAGTCTGGTTCCAGGAAGCAGAACCAGCTCCAAGTCTGGTTCCAGGGAGCAGAACCAGCTCCCAGTCTGGATTCAAGGGCAGAACCAGCTCCCAGTCTGGATTCAAGAGCAGAACCAGCTCCCAGTCTGGATTCAAGAGCAGAACCAGCTCCCAGTCTGGCTTCGGGAAGCAGAACCAGCTCCCAGTCTGGCTTTAGAAAACAGAACCAGCTCCCAGTCTAATCCCAGGGAGCAGAACCAGTTCCCAGTCTGGCTTCAGGAAGCAGAACCAGCTCCCAGTCTGGTTCCGGGAAGCAGAACCAGCTCCCAGTCTGGATTCAGGGAGCAGAACCAGCTCCCAGTCTGGTTCCAGGAAGCAGATCCAGCTCCCAGTCTGGTTCCGGGAAGCAGAACCAGCTCCCAGTCTGGATTCAGGGAGCAGAACCAGCTCCCAGTCTGGCTTCAGGAAGCAGAACCAGCTCCCAGTCTGGCTTCAGGAAGCAGAACCAGCTCCCAGTCTGGTTCCAGAGAGCAGAACCAGCTCCCAGTCTGGCTTCAGGAGCAGAACCAGCTCCCAGTCTGGTTCCAGGAAGCTGAACCAGCTCCCAGTCTGGTTCCAGAGAGCAGAACCAGCTCCCAGTCTGGATTCAAGAGCAGAACCAGCTCCCAGTCTGGTTCCAGGAAGCAGAACCAGCTCCCAGTCTGGTTTCAGGAAGCAGAACCAGCTCCCAGTCTGGTTCCGGGAAGCAGAACCAGCTCCCAGTCTGGATTCAGGAAGCAGAACCAGCTCCCAGTCTGGTTCCAGGAAGCAGAACCAGCTCCCAGTCTGGTTCCAGGAAGCAGAACCAGCTCCCAGTCTAATCCAAGGAAGCAGAACCAGCTCCCAGTCTGGCTTTAGAAAACAGAACCAGCTCCCAGTCTGGCTTTAGAAAACAGAACCAGCTCCCAGTCTGGCTTTAGAAAACAGAACCAGCTCCCAGTCTAATCCCAGGGAGCAGAACCAGTTCCCAGTCTGGCTTCAGGAAGCAGAACCAGCTCCCAGTCTGGTTCCGGGAAGCAGAACCAGCTCCCAGTCTGGATTCAGGGAGCAGAACCAGCTCCCAGTCTGGTTCCAGGAAGCAGATCCAGCTCCCAGTCTGGTTCCGGGAAGCAGAACCAGCTCCCAGTCTGGATTCAGGGAGCAGAACCAGCTCCCAGTCTGGCTTCAGGAAGCAGAACCAGCTCCCAGTCTGGCTTCAGGAAGCAGAACCAGCTCCCAGTCTGGTTCCAGAGAGCAGAACCAGCTCCCAGTCTGGCTTCAGGAGCAGAACCAGCTCCCAGTCTGGTTCCAGGAAGCTGAACCAGCTCCCAGTCTGGTTCCAGAGAGCAGAACCAGCTCCCAGTCTGGATTCAAGAGCAGAACCAGCTCCCAGTCTGGTTCCAGGAAGCAGAACCAGCTCCCAGTCTGGTTTCAGGAAGCAGAACCAGCTCCCAGTCTGGTTCCGGGAAGCAGAACCAGCTCCCAGTCTGGATTCAGGAAGCAGAACCAGCTCCCAGTCTGGTTCCAGGAAGCAGAACCAGCTCCCAGTCTGGTTCCAGGAAGCAGAACCAGCTCCCAGTCTAATCCAAGGAAGCAGAACCAGCTCCCAGTCTGGTTGTAGGAAGCAGAACCAGCTCCCAGTCTGGCTTTAGAAAACAGAACCAGCTCCCAGTCTGGCTTTAGAAAACAGAACCAGCTCCCAGTCTGGATTCAGGACTTCTACATGTCAGCTCAGGCTGCAGTCTTTGCTGTCAGATAAATCTTGATCAGGTCTGGCTGGCACCCTCATCCATCCCTCTGGTCCCTCCAGATCTGGATGTCATTATACCTGGTAAGACATTTCTCCTCCTCTCTGTCCCCACCTCCTCCCCTCCGCTAATATCTGACCATTTTTAGTCAATGTACCTTTGAATATGTTCAAATGGAAAAACTTTTTCCATTTTAATTAAGATATACGCTCACCAGCCAGTTTATTTGGAACACCTCTGCACCAGCTTGTTAAAGGAATAGTACACCCACAGAATGATGTGCCTTCTCCTCACCCTCATGCTGAGCAAGACTCTGGAGCACTTTTTTAATACCTCAAATGCAGCCGGCGATCAGGAAGGCTCCTCGTTTTCCCCCAACTTTCATATAATGGAGTTCACCAGCAACTGAACCAAAAAGGTCCATAAAAGTCCACAAAAACTTGTCAATATTCCTCCATACTGCTCGTCCAACGTAATCCAAGTGTCCTGAGTGGATAGCGTCCAGAATTTACTGGAAACCACACAATTTAATAGATTTTTAAATCTATCAAATAGTAATAGTTGGCCCACTGCCCACTGTCTTTTAAAAAAAATTATGATTTTCCCAGTAGTGTGAAAAGTTTTGATATTCATTGTTGTACTTTTCTTCCTGAACACAAATTAACACTGCATTACACCGTGTAGAGTGGCATCGTGGTTCATCTATCAGCTCAGATCTGGAAGCCCATGATCACCGAATAAGTGACAAAATGCTGTCCAAAATAAAACCTCGAACAAAATAATGTGAAAAACAGATGAACACAATAAAGAACGTTGCTGTTCATTTTCTACATTACTTTTCATAAGGTTTTATTTTGAACATTTATGCCATGGTGGAAGCATAATTAATTTCTTACACTGCAACATGAATTTTTAATTTTGGCCCGCGACCATCCACCGCCGAGCCATTTTTGGCTTTCCAATGTAAAAAATTTGGACGCCTCTGGCCTAAAAAGTAGAACATCGCACTTCCTATTTGCGCATTCATGCGAGTTCACGTCACTTTGGAAGCCACGGTAGACGAGATTGCACGTTCTCTTTTTTTTTTTTTCTTTCTTTTAAATCAATATCCAACCCCTCTCGAGTTCGTCCGCAGCTCGGTCACTCTTAGCACGATGTAAACTGCATCTTTCTTCTTCTACACTTACATTATCGGCAGAGTAGGTGCTGAAAGGCACGGCTACCGTAGTGTCGTGAACTCGCATGAACGCGCATCTCCGATATACAAAATTCTGCTATTTCGGCTATAAAAATATAGTAAATGATGTGGTAGGGCTGGACGAATATGGAAAAAATTACAATCACGATTATTTTGACTGATATTGAAATCACGATTAATTTACACGATTATTCATTGATTTCATAAAAAGCGTTTATTGAACCACCAAAACTCAACTTCAAATATAAATTTAAAAGAAAATAAAACCGGAAATAAAATAGAAACAAGTCATATTATTCAAGATAGCAATAAAAATGAATACTCAGTCTACATGCATCCCTGTTCTAAACTCCCTGCAGTTTGCTTCCTATCAGTCTGTTCACACCAGGATTAATTGTTTTTCTTCGATTACAGTGTTTTTATGATCGTGAAAAGGCAAAATTGAAATCACGATTAAAATTCGATTCATTGTCCAGCCCTATGATGTCATTTCCAGTAAATTCTGGATGCTACCCACTCAGGACACTTGGATTACATTGGACGAGCAGTATGGAGGAATATTGACAAGTTTTTAGGGACTTTTATGGACATTTTGTGTTGAGCGCCGGTGAACTCCATAATATGAAAGTTGGGGGAAAACAAAAATCCCCCCAGATCTCTGGCTACATTTGAGACATTCAAAAAGTGCTCCAGAGTCTTGCTCAGCATGAGGGTGAGTATAGAAAATGAATGCGCATCATTCTGTGGGTGTACTGTTCCTTTAAGGCAGTTCTGAAAGAAAAACGGCTCCAATCTGGTACCAGAAGGTGGACGATGAGTGTATAAACAGGGTTTGTAAACCAATGACTTTATTCCACAAAAAAACTAAAACTAGGAGCAGGAAAGGAAGGAACAGCAAGAATTCCCTTTGTCTTTTTCTTTGAACAAAAGTTTAAACGCCTCAAAGATATGAGTGAAAGCCCAGAAGCGTTTCATTACAGCTGCAGTCTCTGTCAGCGGCCACGGCTCGCAGCTGTCAGAGGATGTGCCAGAGGAGGTGACAATAAGGTTTCCCTGGCAGCGCTCCACCCAGCCGTGCTGCTCTGCTGCATGCAGCAAAGCTGCTGCCATGGAGGTCAGGCTGCAGGTGTGCACGTGGAGGATGATCAGGTGAGCTGGAAATCAGTCAATGAGAAATCACAGCACCTTTTTACAGTACTTAAGAAGAATAATCAGTGGATAAATGAAAAAGTAAATGTAAAAATGAAATATATCATGTAATGTCTTAACAGTGGAAGTAAAACCAGCAGAGCCATAATGAATATTTATGATTTATGACTAATAAATCTGTTAATTCATAAGAATAAATAAGCAAATGAATAAATAGAATAATTAAGAAAGTAAAGAAAAAGAATAAATGAATAAAAATGTCACATTTTTTTTCTCTTAAAGTTGCCAGACAAGTGCTTCTTTTTAATTCATTATTTTAAAAAAAACAAAAACAAAAAAAGAATAAAAATGAAGAAAAGATGAGATTCAACTTTTCCCAGAGCTTCACCTCGTTGCCTCTCTGGTCCGACCCGGTAACGGCAGCATCGCTGCCTGCAGACTGACAGAAGGATAAAATCCTGACAGGGTTCCCGGGATCTCAGGCTGCTGCAGAGATTTACATTTCAACCAGACATCGACCTGGAAAACACCAGGGAGGAAGAAAAGAGGTGTGGCTTCAGGAAAGCTGGACTCCTTTTTTTTTAACCTAAATAATCTACAAGTAAAGGCCACAAACCGAAAATGTTTTTCTTTCTGAACAGAGAGGGTAACACGGCTGGTTAGAAATAAATCTATGCACTGCCGATCAAAATTCCAACCGTAGGGCTCAGCTCGTGTCCAACATAAGAAGGGACAAGTGTTGGTATCCCCCATAAAGGTGGAGTCTTTTCTGTTTTTAGCGTTCTCTCCCCAAATAAGCATCAAATACAGATCCCCCATCCAAAATGGAGAATGAATATCTGATGTGTAAGGCTCAAGCACTGTGAGAGGCATCATAAATGAGAAGGATTGGATGTTTTTTCTCCTGATTTTCTTCATGAAGCTCATTTTCCCGTAACAACCAGTCAATTAGCTGCATTGTTCAAAGCATGTGAAGAAAGTAGCAGCTTGTATCCTAGAATGTACAATGCTGAAGAACAGGGGGCCCAACATGGGGCCTTGGGGAACTCCACATTCCATCTTTGTGTTTGAACCCAAAGCCCATTTTTCTCGAAATTGCATACTCCAATTAAAATGAATGTATCTCTGCAACCACAAGGCCAATTTGAAAAAAATTAGTGTCAAATTAAAGAAAACGCTTGTGAGATTTACAGAGATGTGTAAAAATAAGTATATTTGTTACTGGTGAGGAGTAAATGAAGATGGCACAGCAAAATTTCAAACCTCGCCTTAAAAAAAACACATTTCCAGCATCAACAACTATCTAAAATGAAGCTTTAGAAGATATTAATTGCTTTAAATCCAAAGTAAAATATACTGACATTGTTCCTGCAAAGACCTCCCCTTCTAAAGTAAAGCAGAGCAGAATTACAGAGTTTATTTTTACAAAAGCCCCGGCGAGGTTTCCAAAATGGCCGTTTTAGCACAATTTGGCACAGTTGGCGGTGTTATTTTCCATCATGCCACATATTTATTATGGAAGAATAATAATAATCTTTAAAAAACAAAAATAAAAACAGCCTCAAACTGCAGCTTTTATGACTTCTGTTTCTGCACACGCCCTCACACCGTCCTTACCTGTCTGTGTGTGATTATGCAGACCCATAACTCCACCACAGATTGGTTGATTTTGGTGGATGAGACATCAATCAATAGGGGATTATCACATTTCCGCGTTCCGGTTTCCGGAAGTTGAAACATTTGGCACTTCCTCTTCCGGGCCATGTTAACGACAGCCGTTTCTGCTCTGTTATACTGTTTAAATCGGATAAACTCAAAACATATTTAAGCTTTCATTCTAGACTGAAGTGATACTGGATCAAAAGCTGGATCAAAGCGATCGATTTGCCGCGGTGAAGGGCCGAACTTTATAATAAAACACACGTTTGTTTGTCCCCAGTGGGGCACAACACCGACACTTCACAGCATGCTAGCATTAGCCAGCTAACGTTTACTGACGTGCTTAACATTGTGCGTCTTAAAACACACAAACATCTGAAAATCGGGTCTGTACCTCCCCGTTTCCAGTGGAACAACTGGGGACTGCCAAGAAAGGAGACGCTTTCAGATGATTGTGTGTTTTCAGCCGCACAAAGTTAGGCACGTCATCAAGCTGGCTAATGCTAACCTGCTAACAGTAGTCCGCCAGCTACTACTCTGTTAAACTTTGTAAATCGGATAAACGCCAATGCCAAGTTTTCATTCCAGACTGAAGTGATGCTAAGGAAGAAGTGGATTAAAACGACCGATTCGCCGCGGTGAAGGACCGAACTTTATAATAAAACGACACACGTTTGTTTGTGGCCGGCAGACTGCGCAGTCGTGTTAGCAGGTTAGCATTAGCCAGCTCGATAACTTGCCTAACTTTGTGCGGCTGAAAACACACAATCATCTGAAAGCGTCTCCTTTCTTGGCAGTCCCCAGTTGTTCCACTGGAAACGGGGGGGTACAGACCCGATTTTCAGATGTTTGTGTGTTTTAAGACGCACAATGTTAAGCACGTCAGTAAACGCTAGCTGGCTAATGCTAGCATGCTGTGAAGTGCCGGTGTTGTGCCCCACCGGGGACAAACAAACGTGTGTTTTATTAAAAAGTTCGGCCCTTCACCGCGGCGAATCGATCGCTTTGATCCAGCTTTTGATCCAGTATCACTTCAGTCTAGAATGAAAACTTAAGTATGTTTGGAGTTTATCCGATTTAAACAGTATAACAGAGCAGGAACGGCTGTCGTTAACATGGCCCGGAAGAGGAAGTGTCAAAAGCTGGCAACTTCCGGTAAGCGTGATAATCCCCTATTCTTTAGACCCAGTAGAATGTATCTTGACCCCCGTGGGGAAGATTGACAGTAGTTTCAGCCAATCAGAGCCAGCAGAAGGCAGTATTGGCTGGTACCTGCATCGGTGGATTGTAAAGCCCATTGTCTGTGCCCAAAGAGTTTCATGTGTTGCCCAGAGATTACTTTCAAACAACGAGGTGTGGATTTACCGTTAAAAGATAGTTTTTACAGAGAAACAGCAAAGGTAAGAGAAATGTTTAAAACTAGTTTCTGGCTGAGCGGTTTCTGCTGTTGCTGCTTTCCGGCTTCTATCTGTAATCTTTGGTGTAGAGGACTGTGGAGCGCATGTTTGGATTCTGCACAGTCTGCTTTCATTTCATATGGATTTTGTGCTGGTCTGATGCCGGGTTGTGGCTGTAGAGACAGAAATGTTGTACGTAGGTTGCTATGCATTTTTTTTATTTCATTTGAATATAATTTCAGTTTTTTTTTTTGCACATTTTAAAAGGTTTATGCTAGCTTGTAGCCTAGCTTCTGCAGTTTAATTTGATGTGCCACATCGCAATAATCTCTGTCATTAATGCATCGTTCATCACTGTTGTTGTTGAGAAACAGTCATAAGGGACCTTATAAGGTCCATTTTTGTGAGAAATGCTTTTCTCTCTTTCTTTCTGAGAAATGTGACGGCACCATCACAGCTGCCTTTATTTAGTGAAGTGTCCTCCTGTTGCAGGAGCTGATTAGGCACGAGCTACACCTGTGCTCGGTGTGCCCCGCCCTCGTTAAGATCGTCACCTGGCTGCAGAAACGAGCGGGAAACGGAGCGAGCGAGGAGCAAACATTCAAATGTAAGTATTTTTAAAAAATCAGGTGGTACAAAATTAAAAGCTTTATGCGGTCACGTTGTTCGGCTTTGCGAGGACATTTTTTAAATGTTACTTTTATCAGAAATCTGACAAAAAAAAATCCTTTCGCTCCTCTAAAATCAGCAAAACAATGAGAAAACTCAGAAAATGTTGAAGCTTCATTCTTGCTTCAGTTTAGCGCCATCACAGTTGCTAGGCAACGAGAGATACACCGAGGAGCCCGTCACCTCCACCTTACATGGTCTAAGAAGGACCTCGTCTATGTAGATCAGGTAGGACGTGTCTTTTGAAGGACGTAGCCCCTGAAGTTGGACACAACCAGAGGATCTCCAGGTCAGGTCCCCTCGGCTCAGGCAGGTGCTGCATGTGGTTTGGTTTATTTGTTTGTTTGTTCTGATTAGCATCCAAATTATCAAGAAATACACAAGAGCAGAAAAGAACATAAGATATGGCTAATCAAAAAGGTTTTGACTGAGGCCAGTGCTTATTACGCCAACCCACACCATCAGCAAGAAACTCAGTTACAGCACTGACTTTCAAGTAAATGAAGAAATTAAAGGAAAAGTCAGTCACTTTTTCACCTCAATAAATTATTTTCAGAATCCCTATGGGGCTAAACAAAGTGTTTACAGAGCGATTCGATGTTTCCCCCCCTCCCACCGGTGTCTCTGGCCTGTGAGCAGCACTTGCAAGTGCCTGAGCCGACCCGACACAGAACTTGCGACAACAGAAACAGCTGTACGGCACTCAGGTCCCCTATCTACCAAGCTGCTTCCAGCGCTGATTGGAAGAAAACATTTCTTTCGCTTCCACCTAAACACGGCTCCTGGCCCTAAGAACCAACCCTTTGCTGGACGTAGCTTGTGCTGCCTGGGCGCCGGGTGAAGCATCACTGCTTCAGGCTCAATAATCACTTGTCATGTCCACATAAAGTAAATAAAAGTTTATATTCTTACCTGCTGCCCGCCAACACCAGAGAAAAATATAATCGAAGGCACATTTACCCGCGAAACGCAGGTAAACCGTCCTGCAGCAGGAGAGACGGGACTCTGCTTTGAGCAGAGGGAGACGAGGTGCTGCTACCAACGTAGCAAAGTAGCATCAACAAGCTAGTAAAAGCTTAGAGATATATTCAGGGATCAAAATACAGCAGTGGTTTTCAAACTGGGGGGCTCAAGGCTCTGTCAGGGGGGACCCAGCCAGGCCTATAGCGGTGCTTTATGTGGGCCAGTATGCACTGGTACGCAGTACCGCCACTTTTAATTTTTACCCTCCAGCATAGCTGAGGTTATTTCCAGTGTGCATCGCATACCAGGACTTTCTCAAAACTCCCCAGCAGTCAGTACCCTCCCCTACCTCACCAAAGTTTTATTTGTTTATTTTATTTTATTTTATAAAGAGGAAACGCTCATTATTGTTGTGCATTTGACGCGCGATATGCGCGTCCTGGGCGGCAGACGGCGGAGTTTTCACTCGCAGATCAGTCTGGCTACTTTCCATTGAAGAGAATTTGGAGCAGTTCACCAAACGAACGTCCAATCAGCATTGGCTTTGAGGCGGGTTGAGGTGTGACGCAACAAGTGACAGTTCGGTCTAAACAACATGGCGGCTTCAGTGGACGAAACTAGCGTCAGCGTGGCTATCGCTCAAGTTTTATCAGAATTACAGAGTATTTCTTCACTGAAAGGAGAGAAAACACTGCTCTGGAGGCTTTTCTCAAAGGAAAAGATGTTTTTGCTCGTGTTTTAGTCGTCGTTGATCTGATTGGTTGATTTGGCTGTCTATCACTAACATAGGCGGTGATAGACAGATGCCTTATCCAGTGGCGGAGCCAAACTTTTATTGTTGGGGGGGCCAGGGGGGGCCAAGGCTATCTCAGGGGGGTCCACTGTAAGACTGAAAACTAACACGGAAACGGTACTTTCAATCATGTTCGTGATGGGCACTGATTAAAATTTTCATTCGCGATTAATTGCATGTTTGATTCTCGGTGTTTTCTCCTTTAAAAGTGCTGCTATATGAAGAAAATGCTGCAACCATTGGTTTACCAGTTAAAAACTAACAAGACAGAAATCTGGAACTAGTCCTGGACTCAGACCTGAATTTCTGCATCACATTAAAGGACTGATGTCTCAGCAGGACTAAGAAAAATTTGTCCATGCATTCATCTTTAATAGTCTACAAGTTCAGTAATGCTGTCCATACAGGTCTGCCTATAAAGTCCATCAGACAGCTGCATGTAAAGATACACAATAATTATCGGGTCGATAATTACCGGGCTGATATCGGAATGACGTCATAATATCCTGTTAAGTCAGATATCATGACAACTCACCCCAATAACTTATGTCCCAGTAAAGTTGGAATTGTAAAGATTGGACATGCAGAAGTTGAAAATCCCACTTTATGCTTTTCTCGCTGAGATATTGGGATTGGGGAAAAGAAAGCTGCTGCTTCACACGGGAGGCCCCAGACTGCTTCCAAACCACTTTCCCCATCTTATTTTAGACACAAAGTAACCCATAAAGTTGGAATTTTATCGGTATCGGCCTTTAGGAGCTGAAATTGATCGGTTATCAGTATCAGTTTTAAAAAATGTTTATCGTGCATCCCTATTGATGAGTACATCGCCACCTACTACATAGTGCAAACTACTGTACAGGAATGACCGGGTGCTGTGACATGTCAGTCATCTGGGGGGGCACCTGGGGGGCCAATCCAATGTCAGGGGGGTCCAGTGCCCCCCTGGCCCCCCCTCTAGCTCCGCCTATGGCCTTATCCAATCAGCTAACCAGTATTTTCACCCCTTCCCAAAACTACTCAAACGGATGATTCCCAGATGGATACGTGGAGCAAATCCATCTGCCGGAGTCAGTTTAGTCTTGATGCGGGGCATCAACCAATCAGAGCGACTCAGTTTTATGACACAGACACACATTTTTTAACAGGACGGGAAACACCCAGAAGAACCAGGGGAACCTCCTCTGGAGACAGAGGAGGATAAACTGTGATCTGTGTCCGGTCCCGGTGTCTGAACGGTGGTTTGATGACCTGCTGTCCTGATGGGATGTACTGGGCTGATAACGCTGCCCCGCATCGGGACAGCGGGACGTTAAACTGGGCCGGATCAGACGGCTGAAAGCGCTGGAAATCAAGCGTCTGACTTTTTAGCGACCCGGCGTCCGACTTTGAGCGTCAGACGCGATTTTGACGCCCAAATCACGTTTGGTGTGTACGCAGGGTTTTTGCTTTTTAAAAAACTTTTATTGGAGGGAGCTCTGATCCAGTCTGGGAATAAAACGGACCCACAGTTTGCTTTTTTCTTATTAACAAGGTAAATGTGATGTATGACGGAAATAAGGATGGATAATAATGCAATGCTAAGTTTTTAGCATGTAAATGTAGCAGTACGACAGATATATGACTGTTCCCGGGGAAGAGAGACATTCTGGACACTGGTTACATTTGATGCGGTAATTTTATAAGGTAATAGTAGTCTCAGCCTCTGATTTGGATATTTGATCTTCAAGCCAGCGTTAGCCTGTTGCTACCGTTAGCATACAGTCCATCAGTTTACTCAACGATCAAACCGTAAACAACTTGCAGATCTATAACTCTATTACCCCAGTAGACATCGTGTCTCTAACTCTGGGTCCAGACTGAGTGTATTGTGGGTTAAATTGGAGACCAACGCAGTCGAAGCAGCTCATGCGTGTGCACGACATTAGCATCACTTCCACTTGTCGCCAGAGGGGGCGAACTTCTGGAAAAAAAGCTGGAACATGTTCTGTACTCCTATAAAGAAAAGGTTAAATTCACAATAATAACTTAAATGACAATAAACTGATAAAATAAGAAATATAATTTACTAAATTATAATTTAGTAAAATAGAACACTGTTGAACCGCAATTCAAGATCAATGTAATGATTTTAATAAAATGTTATTTCACTGGCTGCTGATTTTTTTTTTCACCGTCTTTAACAGCAATTAAAAAGGAATTTAATAGGAACCCTCATGTAAAATGTGAGCAGACAGCATTTTGCTGACGACCAATGCATCAGAATATAACAGCAGAGCTGCTTTTCTGAGGCCACCAGCTTATAAAACATTTAAGAAATGACTCAAATCACTGCTTTTTAAAAAAAAAAAATGTTATGTGTTAAAAGGAGTTAAAAACAACTTAATCTTAATGATTAAGCTTGAAATTTCCTTTCATGGTTTCATTACACAAACATATTGATTTAATTATCATCATGTTACGGAAACAACAGAAATAAAGTCCAGGAGACAATGAGAAAATAACGGCAAACTGCTGCTTTTGCGTCAAATATAAGTCGAACGTCGCTCACAAGAAGAAAAATTTCACCCAGAGGTGGCGTATGCCTTTTCAGTATTTAGTTTTATAAAAGAATAAACTAATTTTATTCACTCTGAAAAAAGGGAGAAAAAAAAATCCTCTTTGTTTTTGTTTTAGTTGGTGTTTAACAGAACTGGAATCAGTTGGAATCATCATCTTCCTCCGTATGAGCTCAGCCGACTCTCCTGCCTCTAGCTTGATATTGTTGAGAGGAAAGACTGATATCAACCTTCTCATCAAACTTTAATATAAGTGGTAGTCAGCCTCCTTACCGGCAGCGACAGCTCCGTCGTGCTTCGTGCTCTGCAAAAACTCAAATCGTACCAAGTATATTTCTCTCATTTCTAGTCAAAACATCTCATCACACTCAATAAGAAAAAAAAATAACCTGAAGAGAAACATTTCAGTGAGATGGAGGATCTTGGTTTAAGCCAATGCATCTTATTTCAAGAAATCTTATCAAGAAAATTTTGCTTATTTTTTTGTTTATTACAAGCAAAAAATATATTTTTTTACTTATTCTAAGAGTGACAAAGATTTTTTCTTTGCTTGTAATAAGTAATCTCCCTGAAATGTTTCTCTTTAAGTAATTTTGTCTTATTTTGAGTTATATGCGATAACTTGACCAGAAAAAGGAAAATCTACTTTTTGCAGTGTGTCCAGGTCTGATGAAACCGATGCGTTTGTATTCTCCGTGGAGGGAAACATGGCTCCATGCTTGTCACACCTGTGATTTTCTTTGGCTTGAACATCTTTTCTGGGCTGCAGCTGATGTATTTGCTGTAGAAATAAGTCTGTGTGTGCACACACTAATATGAAAAGCTGGAGTTCACACATCGGCGCGCCCCCAGGGCAGAGCCAGGCTGTTGGGCTGGCTGCCTGCCACTGTTGCCATGATCAACATCATCCTGCTCCATCTTGGACCGCCGTTGTCATGGTAATGACCGCTTATTTGCAGGGGGGCTCTCTCGTCTCCAGCGTTTCCGGGCGGACACGGGAGGAAGTGGAGGTGAGTCGCCAGACGGACAGTTTGCTCAGCAGACAGGTGGATAACCGGTCTGATCGTCCATCTGTGGACCAGGATCAGCCGGAGCTGCTGTTTCTCTGAGTCCTTCATCAGAGCCAGAAGTAAAAAACTCCGCCGTAGTTCCTCAGTCAAGACCCAGAACCAGGTTTCCCAGACTGATCCAGAACCAGACTAAACCAGACTGATCCAGAACCAGACTAAACCAGACTGATCCAGAACCAGAATAAACCAGACTGATCCAGAACCAGACTAAACCGGACTGATCCAGAACCAGAATAAACCAGAATGATCCAGAACCAGAATAAACCGGACTGATCCAGAACCAGACTAAACCAGACTGATCCAGAACCAGGCTTCCCAGACTGATCCAGAACCAGACTAAACCAGACTGATCCAGAACCAGACTCAGACTGATCCAGAACCAGACTAAACCAGACTGATCCAGAACCAGACTAAACCAGACTGATCCAGAACCAGAATAAACCAGACTGATCCAGAACCAGACTAAACCAGACTGATCCAGAACCAGACTATCCAGAACCAGACTAAATCAGACTGATCCAGAACCAGAATAAACCAGACTGATCCAGAACCAGACTAAACCAGACTGATCCAGAACCAGAATAAACCAGACTAAACCAGACTGATCCAGAACCAGAATAAACCAGACTGATCCAGAACCAGAATAAACCAGACTGATCCAGAACCAGAATAAACCAGACTGATCCAGAACCAGAATAAACCAGACTGATCCAGAACCAGACTAAACCAGACTGATCCAGGACCAGAATAAACCAGACTGATCCAGAACCAGACTAAACCAGACTGATCCAGAACCAGACTAAACCAGACTGATCCAGAACCAGACTAAACCAGACTGACCCAGAACCAGACTAAACCAGACTGATCCAGAACCAGACTAAACCAGACTGATCCAGAACCAGACTAAACCGGACTGATCCAGAACCAGACTAAACCAGACTGATCCAGAACCAGACTAAACCAGACTGATCCAGAACCAGGTTTCCCAGACTGATCCAGAACCAGTCTAAGCCAGACTGATCCAGAACCAGACTAAACCAGACTGATCCAGAACCAGACTAAACCAGACTGATCCAGAACCAGGTTTCCCAGACTGATCCAGAACCAGACTAAACCAGACTGACCCAGAACCAGACTAAACCAGACTGATCCAGAACCAGACTAAACCAGACTGATCCAGAACCAGACTAAACCAGACTGATCCAGAACCAGAGTAAACCAGACTGATCCAGAACCAGTCTATGCCAGACTGATCCAGAACCAGACTAAACCAGACTGATCCAGAACCAGACTAAACCAGACTGATCCAGAACCAGGTTTCCCAGACTGATCCAGAACCAGACTAAACCAGACTGATCCAGAACCAGGTTTCCCAGACTGATCCAGAACCAGACTAAACCAGACTGATCCAGAACCAGGTTTCCCAGACTGATCCAGAACCAGACTAAACCAGACTGATCCAGAACCAGACTAAACCAGACTGATCCAGAACCAGACTAAACCAGACTGATCCAGAACCAGACTAAACCAGACTGATCCAGAACCAGACTAAACCAGACTGATCCAGAACCAGAATAAACCAGACTGATCCAGAACCAGACTAAACCAGACTGATCCAGAACCAGCGTAAACCAGACTGATCCAGAACCAGAATAATCCAGACTGATCCAGAACCAGACTAAACCAGACTGATCCAGAACCAGACTAAACCAGACTGATCCAGAACCAGACTAAACCAGACATGAAGCTGTAAACGGCTGCAGCGTGGTGGTTTCCAGACTGATCCAGAACCAGAATAAACCAGACTGATCCAGAACCAGACTAAACCAGACTGATCCAGAACCAGACTAAACCAGACTGATCCAGAACCAGGTTTCCCAGACTGATCCAGAACCAGACTAAACCAGACTGATCCAGAACCAGACTAAGCCAGACTAATCTAGAACCAGACTAAGCCAGACTGATCCAGAACCAGACTAAACCAGACTGATCCAGAACCAGGTTTCCAGACTGATCCAGAACCAGAGTTTCCCAGACTGATCCAGAACCAGACTAAACCAGACTGATCCAGAACCAGACTAACCCAGACTGATCCAGAACCAGACTAAACCAGACTGATCCAGAACCAGACTAAACCAGACTGATCCAGAACCAGACCAAACCAGACTGATCCAGAACCAGACTAAACCAGACTGATCCAGAACCAGGTTTCCCAGACTGATCCAGAACCAGACTAAGCCAGACTGATCCAGAACCAGATTAACCAGACTAAACCAGACTGATCCAGAACCAGACTAAACCAGACTGATCCAGAACCAGGTTTCCCAGACTGATCCAGAACCAGACTAAACCAGACTGATCCAGAACCAGGTTTCCCAGACTGATCCAGAACCAGACTAAACCAGACTGATCCAGAACCAGACTAAACCAGACTGATCCAGAACCAGTTTAAACCAGACTGATCCAGAACCAGACTAAACCAGACTGATCCAGAACCAGACTAAACCAGACTGATCCAGAACCAGACTAAACCATACTGATTCAGAACCAAAATAAACCAGACTGATCCAGAACCAGGTTTCCCAGACTGATTCAGAACCAGACTAAACCAGACTGATTCAGAACCAAAATAAACCAGACTGATCCAGAACCAGACTAAACCAGACTGATCTAGAACCAGAATAAACCAGACTGATCCAGAACCAGACTAAACCAGACTGATCCAGAACCAGGTTTCCCAGACTGATCCAGAACCAGAATAAACCAGACTGATCCAGAACCAGACTAAACCAGACTGATCCAGAACCAGACTAAACCAGACTGATCCAGAACCAGAATAAACCAGACTGATCCAGAACCAGGCTTTCCCAGACTGATCCAGAACCAGAATAAACCAGACTGATCCAGAACCAGAATAAACCAGACTGATCCAGAACCAGATTAAACCAGACTGATCCAGAACCAGACTAAACCAGACTGATCCAGAACCAGAATAAACCAGACTGATTCAGAACCAAAATAAACCAGACTGATCCAGAACCAGGTTTCCCAGACTGATTCAGAACCAGAATAAACCAGACTGATCCAGAACCAAAATAAACCAGACTGATCCAGAACCAGGTTTCCCAGACTGATCCAGAACCAGACTAAACCAGACATGAAGCTGTAAACGGCTGCAGCGTGGTGGTTTCTCACCTTCTGGACACAGCAGGACGACAGCACGTCTCTGTCTTCATCTGCATCAGGTAACATGTCGGAGTGCTGTGATTGGTCAAAGCTGCGTTTAAACAACTGGATAAAACTGCAGAATCTACGAGGATTGGCGTCCACTGCTGCCTTGATGGTTTGAATCTCAACATTGCAAACTGTGACTGATGCTAAAAGGCTCATAAAGGATTTTACCTGCTTTACCGCAGAGGTGGAAAAACCTGGTCCAGAATGCTCATTACGATAATGTGATATTGATAGCCCCCCAAAATCCCAAAATTGTTTGTCAAAATTAGCCTCTATTTTTTTATTTTACAATAATCTGGTGACCCCCTGCAATTATCATGTGACCTACATGGGGGTCCCGACCCCCAGTTTGAATACCACTGATAGAATGTTTGACTCCAACTAACTGCAACAAATTGTGAAACAAAAATGAAAGATTACTTTTTCTGCACCCTGTAAACTGCATGTTGGCATTCTTGTTGTCTTAATGTATTATTTTATGTCATGTTAACAACCTTCTGTTATAAATTAGAATAAACAAATCTTAAACACACAGAACTTATTCCATTTAACTCAAAATTTTAAGGCCGCCCTATAACTCACATTTTAAAGTTAAACATTTTACATTCCAAACTTATAAAATTTAACACTTTTAGCCGTTTGGTTAGCAGGTTTCTCACACACAAACGTCCCCAGCTGCTTCAGAAAACTTTCATTTGGTGTTAGACTGCATCCCCCCCCCCCCCCCCCCCCCCCAGGTTGATCTGTTTGCACATCTGTCTAACTTTATCTGGGCGTCCTCGAGACTCGGCTGCATGAATCTTCCTCCTGTTATAAATCATCTTCATCTGGCTTCTGCATCGTCTTTCATGAGGCTGCAGCTGCAGCAGGCTTCGTGATATTTCTGCTTTCTCTAACCGCCTCTGCAGATATCGATCAGAATGACCTGGAATTTCACATTCTTTAAATCCTGCGCGCGCAGGAGGATTTCTGCTCCTGGCCTGTAAAGGGTGGCAGATTCCACGCACACGCATCCACCTGTCTTGTCGGAAGGTGCTCGCTTGGTGTCTCTGTAACACCCCCCTCTCCCCTCTCCTCCTCCTCCTCCTCCTCCCCCCACCGGCTCAGTGTTCCCGTGCACCTCGGAGCCGCGCAGCGCCTGTCGCCGCCTCGGATTGAATTTCAGCGCGGAGGTTCTCGGGTTTCTCTCCCCCCCTGGAGATCAGGTTGAAGGCGCTTCTCTCTCCTCCGGTCCCCTCCTGTCCGTCACGGACCGCCTTTCCTCCGCACTTTGGCTGGAAGTTTGCCCCCCCCCGCGCGGCAGAGCCGCTCCTCCGTCCGCGGCGCGCGCGGAGAGCCGAGCATGAAGCGGCTTTAGGAGACATAAACGGGAAGGAATAAGGCTTCCAGAGTCAGCGGGGACAGCAGACACCTCCAAGGTAAAAATGACGCTTCTCCTTAGTTTGAACTCCTTTGATCTTTCCGCAGCCTCGCGCAGGTCGATGCCGCCACTTTCACGGACTTTCCAGCATCTCTACTTTTCTTTTTAACTGAGTGATCCAGTTTACCCCCCCGGCCCTCCCCCCCCCCCCCTTCCCAACTTAGACCACTTAAGCAACTTTTGTTTGTCACGTGAAGCATCCTTCTGTCTGTCTGTGGTCATCAGTGGATGTTTGACGCGACCAGTGGGGGAAGCACGCGCCACGCGGAGGAAAGCAGCTGAGCTGGCTGTTTCCCATCATCTCCCCACAGGGCAGCTTGATTTAACGAGCAGGTGTGTGTGTGTGTGTGTGTGTGTGTGTGTGTGTGTGTGTGTGTGTGTGGGGGGGGGGGGGGGGGGGGGGGGGGGGGTGTAATGAATTGATGGAGCAACACTACAGTAAGCGTTGTTCCGCGTGAGTGGCGCGTGTGAACTCGCGGGGTAATGAGCTGGTCCTGGAACAGTCTTCTGGGCTTTGTTCTGCTGTTTGCTGCGCTGCTGATTAAAACACTCCCGCAGATCGTTGGTGAGGGGGGGGGGGATTGGGAGATTGGGAGTTCTCGGGGGAGTGGGTGGCATGAGGGGAAAGTTTAAGGAGCAAATAAAACAACAACACTGCATTTCGCAGCGAGTATGTGAGCCAGTTTGATCTGTAATTGGAAATGTTGCCAGTCCGCACCAGGTGATCAATAATGGAATTATTTATTTAGACAGCGCGGTATTGATGTTATTGGCTCCGCGATTTTAATCAAAATGACCCAGAATTTAAATTTTCATCGATAGCAGGTCTGGTCTCTGTGATATTACTGAGTTACCTGCAGAATGGATGATTCAAAAATGAAATATTGATATCGGCTGCAGAGAAACCGACAGGTGATTGTGGCTGGGTCATTTCTATTTGATCATGTCATGAAATTCATTCAATCTCTCATCAGTTCTTTAGATCTCATCTGATTTTTTATTTCAAAAAAAGGAAAAAGGGTGTGTCTGTATGATTGTGGTCATTTGACCTAAATAACCCCTGAAATATCAGCATAGAGCTTAAATCCTGCATATAAAACGTAATTATCAGCTGCATAATTGAGCCAGAGATCCACTGGATTCACCTTCTTCATATTATGAGCTTTGGCAGACGTAACGTCCTTCTGGAGGAAACTGTCACAACTTGTTGCGCCAAATGTTGCTGCTATTACTGGATTAAAATTGATCCGTAAAGTACCAATAAATGATTGGTGACTAATAAACGCACAATCTGCTCCTGAAAGTGCAGCTTTGTTACAGCCTGAGCCAGTTTGATTCCTCTGCACCAGATCAGAGCCGAACTGAGCAAGAAATGTTTAAGTCATGCAAATTAGCCAAACATGTACAAAAAATTAGGGATGTTAGACTTTCAGGTTCAATCTAAGGAAACTATAAGAAGTTCCTACCTCACTGATATTATGAATGTTGGACGTTTTACTGGAATTATGATGTCATTCCTCCATCTCTAACATTTTATTGGAAGAAAAGCTACCAACAGTGTATACGTGACAGTTGTCTGATATTATCTGCCAATATCGCCATTAAAATGTGATATTGGAAAATATTGCAATTTTTACTAATGATACCGCGATTTTACTAAGAAAATTTTGCCAAATCTCATTCCGCTATAAATTCTCACAAGATCTTGTTCCATTAGCAGCAGTCCAGCATAAACTTCATTTCCCAGCATTCCTTTCAGAGTCATGTGACTACGGTGCAGCTGCTGCTGCTACAGACTGACTTGCTTTGAAGCTGCTGATAATATGTCTGGTTTTAAGTTGTTGGTTAAAAAAAAAAGTTATTGGTTAACCAAGTTGTCAGAAACATTATAATTAGCCACATGTTGGCTAATACCTGCTAGTATCTGATAGGGCTGGGGAAAAAACTCGATAAAGTGAAATATCGCGATATTTTCATATGCTGATATCATATTCAATCAATCAATCTTTTTATTTAGACTCAGGTCCATTAAAAAAAGACAAACAAACATACAACAGTATGTTTGATATGTAAAAATGTGGTATCCATCTATTTTACGAATAAAATCTTGCAAGATTTTGTTGTTCAGTCAAGAAATCTCACGGGTTTTCATGAAATCTCGGAGATTTAGCGTTATCTTACGAAATCTCACGAGATTTCGTTGGTAAAATAGATCAATATTGCATTTAGAATTTCAGTATGAAATCTGGATATGAAAATATTGCGATATTTCAGTGTATCCATTTTTTTTCCCAGCCCTAGTATCTGATATCTGGTAGTATCTAATACCTGCTAGTATCTGATATCTGTTAGTATCTGATACCTGCTAGTATCTGATATCTGTTAGTATCTAATACCTGCTAGTATCTGATATCTGTTAGTATCTGATACCTGCTAGTATCTGATATCTGTTAGTATCTGATACCTGCTAGTATCTGATATCTGGCAGCCAGATGTCCAAAATGAACTCCTTTGTCTGAGTTAAAGCAACCTTTACCAATCTTGCATTTCAGAAAGCACAGCAAGATAATTTGAATATAAACAGTCCCTGCTCACTCCTAAGACACACCCCCTTATTCCCTCTGCCTCCCAATGCAGAAGCAAAGGTCTGACAGGCAGGTCCGTTGGACAATCCTAGAGGTGCACCCCACTTCAAGGATTGGTTGGAGTTTTCATTGAATATTTAGAGATTGGAATAATATTTTATATTGATTAATGGTGGGTCTGTCTTGTATTTCAGAGTTCCATTACCTCATTCATAGCATTTTACCCTGTTAGAAAAATAGTGTGAGAATGCAACATCGGTAAGGGTTGCTTTAAGGAGATTTTGGGATCTTTGCTCTTGCAGCAGAGTATAGTTGTATCTCTCAAAATATACAGAACACTTATAGAACTTATAGAACATTTAAAGGTAAAGTCATGGTTTGATTTCTAGTTTTCGTGGTTAATCATCTTTTTAGAGAACAGCAATAAATATACTACTAATGATATTTAAACACTGAAAAATGTACATGTGCAATCAAAAGTTAAGAGAAAGTCTAAGTTCACCTGGAAAGGTTTCAGTGCATTATAGATTAATTCTGTGAGACACAAAGCCTAATATACCTAATGTTCTGTAAGAAGTGTAGGTAATGATGATTATTGGTTAATAATTTTTACATTTTGAATGCCAGTATGGTTACAAAGCTTAAAAAAAACCCAAAATAACACCCATTAAAACATGTATTATTATTATTATTATTATTATTATTATTATTATTATTATGCTCTGGGACGGGTCAATGATTAGAAACATTGATTATCATGCATTATTTTCTATAGTGCAAGGTGAAAAAAATTGACTCTACGTACAAAAAAGTAATCTTGTCAAAAATATATAAATATTATCTACTAATAATTCTTTCCACCTTAAATGAATCATTCTTTTAAACAGCTTTAGCCTGGAAGACTGGGGATGCACGATATTATCGGCCCCCTATTGGTATTGGCCTATATCAGCCTTAAAACTGAGTATCGGACACTGGCAACCCCCCGATATTTAACCGATCATGTTTAACAGATCAGGCCGCTGTTTCTAAAGTAAAAACAACAAAAAAAACTTCTATTTTACTAACAAAATCTCGCCATATTTCATCGTCCTGTTCTGAAACCTTGCGAGAATTCACAAAAATTTCACGATATTTTCAGATTCTGATATCATAAGGACATTTAAAAACGTGGTATTGATCTATTTTACTCACGAAATCTTGTGATATTTTACCGTTCTGTCACAAAATCAAGAGAATTCATGAAATATCGTAAGGATTTTGTAACAGAATGATGAAATCTCTCAAGATTTTGTATGTAAAATAGATCAATACCACATTTTTAAATATCGATTTGATATTAGCATTTGAAAATATTGCGATATTCCAGTGGATCAATATTTTTTCCCACTCCTATTTTTCAAAGTGTCGGAAACTAATAACAAAACTGCCATTTGTAATGACTACTTATTTTTTCACCTTTATCGGTATCGATATCGGTTATCTGCAACATAAGTTTTAAAATATTGGCAAAATGGATATCAGCCAAAATTCCAATATTGTGCATCCCTATGAAATACACTAAATTTTATCATAGTTAGAAGTTTTAAACCCTTTAAATGAATCTATGAGTATAAAACTGAAATAATCCCAAAGATACATTTTACTGAGTTTCTCTTTATTTCATGTTGGTTGATGGAAACATTTATTTTCATGCATAGTTTTTTAAACAGCGTCAGGTTTATAAAGACAGCAGAATTGTGTGATTTGTATTGTTTTTATATATATATATATATATATATATATATATATATATATAAACATCTGAGTTTGTGAATATTGAAACAAACCTGAACAGCTGAATCATTCATAGTTTTTTTGTTTTTTGCTTTATTAGTATCACAGTCGTCGTGACATTTAAAGGTCTAAGCAGTAAAAACATGTGTATTGATGTTTCTGGCTCGCGCACGGCAGACGGCGGGTAAAATCTCAGAGTCTGGGGTCTCAGAACTTCCCATAATCTCATTTATGGAAACATCACCGACTTCTGGCTGATCTGAAATTTTTAAAAACCTGATGAATGTTTTCCAGTCAGGAGGCTGCAAAGATGAGCTGCAGGGAGGAGAGGCTGTTTAGGTATAGAAGAGATGGTGCGAGTGAGGCGTAAAATCAGATTTAATGAACTTCAAGTTGATTATTTTAAAAAAAGGAAACTGGAATAATCTTCCAGCCACTTTAATCACAGCACAAACCCAGTACTTTTCCTGAACTCTTCATGGATGCTGGTTTAAAGGAATAGTTCACCCTCAGAATGATTTAACTTTATTTTCCACTTCCCCTCATGGTGAGAAAGACTCTGGAGCACTTTTTTAATCTCTCAAATGCAGCCGGAGATCAGGGCGACTTCTCGTTTCCCCCCAACTTTCATATAATGGAGTTTGCCGGGGTCCGAGCCAAAAAGGTCCATAAAAGTCCACAAAAACTTGTCAATATTCCTCCATACTGCTCCTCCAATGTAATCCAAGTGTCCTGAGTGGGTAGCATCCAGAATTTACTTGAAACTACGCCATTTACTATATTTTTAGAGTCTAAAAAGGAGTATTGTTTACTTCAATGATGCGCGCACATGCACGGTCACGAAACTACAGAAGCCTCTGCGTTCAGAGCCTACTCTGCAGATAATGCAAGCGTAGAAGAAGAAATTTGGTGTTTACATTGTGCTAAGAGCGCGAGAGCTCTAGACAAACCGGGACAAACACAGGAGGGGGTGGATATCAATCGAAAAGAAAGAAAGAAAGAAAAAGAGAACGCGCGATCTCATCTGCCGTGGCTTCCGTAGTTTCGTGAACGTGGATCGGCGTGCTTGCTAGGCATGCGATGTGGTGTTGTTTAGACTCTAAAAATATACTAAATGGTGTAGTTTCTTGTAAATTCTGGACGCTACCCACTCAGGACACTTGGATTACATTGGACGAGCAGTATGGAGGAATATTGACAAGTTTTGTGGACTTTTATGGACCTTTTTGGGTCGGACCCTGGCGAACTCCATTGGGGGGAAACGAGAAGTCGTCCTGATCTCCGGCTGCATTTGACATATTAAAAAAGTGCTCCAGAGTCTTGCTCACCATGAGGGTGAGTGGAAAATAAAGTTAGATCATTCTGAGGGTGAACTATTCCTTTAAGGAATACATTCAGGTAGGATTAATTTTACCTGCATCTTGGTGAAATTATCAGATCACTGATAAAAAATGTCTGTCATCAATCAGATATGTCTTCTGTTAGTTGATTAGGGGCGCATTCAGAAAGCATAGTCCGCGAGTCTCAGTCCGATGGGGGTTTGGTTCGGCTGGGGGTGGGGGTGGTCTTCCGGACCAAGATCGTGTTCACGTTGCACCAAACGAGCCAAACCTTTTGAATAATGTTCCCAATCTCTCCAATGGTTCACGTTTGTAAAAAATGTACAGATAAAATATATATCTATCCATACATACTAGGGATGCATGATGTCCAAATTTTGACCGATATCTGTTATGCCGATATTTTAAAACTCATGTGGCTGATAACCGATATCGATACCGATATTAAACCTGAAAATAAATTATGTAGTATTAATTTCTTGCGCAAAATTAGAAAAATACCTCAACTTGTGTTATGTATAACAAGTCAAACTTAATCAGTTGTTCAAACAAAACTAGTAGGATATGTGCGTGATATCCTAGAACCACCTGGATGTCCTTTCCCTGAGAAAAAAACAAAACAAAAAACAGTGCCCAAAAAACAGGGGATATTTGTTAGGGGTAGGAAATAAATATCAATACACTGAAATATCCCGAAATTTTCATATGCTGATATCATGTCGATATTTAAGGATGCGGTATTGATCTATTTGACTTATGAAATCTTGCGAAAATTTGTGAGAGAATGATGAAATCTTGCAAGATTTTGTAGGTAAAATAGGGTCAATATCACGTTTTTAAATATCAATATGAAATCTGCGTATGAAAATATCACGATCCTCAGTTCAATGTATCAAGTTTTTCCCGGTCCTAATATTTGGTAATTCACACAATTGACTGCTTAAACTGTTTACACAGAACATCCTAAAAGAAATATCGGTGGGGTGGCCGTTTTAAGGCCGATATAGGCCGATACCGATAGGGGACAGTTATATCGTGCATCCGTAATACGTACAAAATACGTCCTCAGTTATTTATACTCTCCCATTTAAGGCCAAATTCACAATAGTGATTCAAATAACACAAAACTGAAGAAACTAATAATAAATTAAAATTTACAAAAATATAATTTAGTGAACTAGTTATATTTTGCTTTTGAATTGGGATTGAAAATAATAATTAAAAAAATTGAACAAACAAAACTGTCCCAGACCCATTAAAGCACCTTTCCAGTGGACCAACATACCTGTCAACAGGTGCAGACGTCTGATTGGACGTTACAGAAAACACCTGAGTGCAGTGATTGCCTCAAAGTGTTGCTCAAGAAAATGTTAGCTTCAGCGCCCCATCATGCTTGTGTACTTGTTTTATTTTTTGCATTTTGTTTTGAATATTTCAACCACAATTCAGAATCGATGTCATGAATTTTGTGTAGTTTTTATTATTACTTATAATTATGACTTTTGTCAATTACAACTTATTTTACTGACAACTATTTTCTGTCTTTAATGGCAGCGTATGAGTCATTTAGAGGACGACTGTATTTAAAAAAATCTCAAATTTCAGGGGTGCTGGGATTCCACTGCCCCCCCCCATAAATGGGCTAAAATGGCCCATGACTGGCCGTCTTGTTTGTTGCAGCTTCCCTGGAGAAAGATGGCAGCCAGGCCACGGCATTGAAGGACGAACTGATGCTTCTGACTTGCTTCGAACACAGAGCTCAGTTTTTCTGTGAAATTTCTGAAAAGCTAAAATAACACGGCATGAAAACACCTTCCGACGCGCATCACTTCCACTGTATTATCTGGTTCTCTGCACCTCACGGCTCCCTCGCTCGGTCTGTCGCTCACAGCAGGCGAAGCCTCCACGCGTGTCTCCGTTCATTCATGAAAAAGGTTTTATGTGGCTGTATTTTCCTGAGAACACCTTCTTCCTCCTTTATTCTCCCACTCAGTCCCACAGTAGGACCTGTAAAATGACTCAGGTTTTAGCTGGTCTGTGTCAGGAACAGAAATTAATTTGAGTGGCAACAAGAGCTCAGCACCTGTTCCATTACAGCTCTTGACTCGTTGACTCAGTTTGCTTTTTGTGAAGCTCTTTACATGAAAATTATTTTTAGTTGATATTTGGAGACTTTGATTCCAGTTCTTACATGAACACATTGACTGAGCTCACAGTATTATTGATTTAGAAATGAAGACACTGTCAGCTTTCTGTTGGATTACGTTGACTCTGGATGTTTTCTCGAATTATTTGTAATAACATGCAAATAATTTGCAGCTGAGGATCATTTGGTGACTGATTAATTTCTTTGATTGTTACAGATGAAGTGTTTAATCATAAAGGTCCCATGATAGTAGTGAAATCATAAATTTGATCAAAATATGACACGCTGACTCAGCGTTATCACCTATCACAGCTGATTTAACACGATACTTCCTATCAAATCACAAAAGCATCAAAATGGTTCGATTCCTGATCTCAGTTAAATCTGAACAGAGCTTTAAATGTTAACATCAGCAAAATAAAACAGAAAGAACTTGTAGCTCTGCACACTCACCGCTGGATTTAATGTAACTTTGGTAACTTTATTACAGAAGTCGAGAAAAATGAAACCAGATGATGTTTTTCTGGATCATGTGGAACTATCGGTCTCTTTAGTCGACATTGACTCTTCAGAAGGTAAAAAACTGTGTTTAAATTCCAAAATGTCATTGAGAGTTCTGCCAGAGTCATGTGGAAGATCCAAACACAACGACGAGAGCCCGCTACCACCTCCTCATACTGGTCCCCAGCCTGGAACCACCTCCTCATACTGGTCCCCGGCCTGGTACCTCTTCCTCATACTGGTCCCCAGCCTGGTACCACCTCCTCGTACTGGTCCCCAGCCTGCTACCACCTCCTCATACTGGTCCCCAGCCTGCTACCACCTCCTCATGCTGGTCCCCAGCCTGCTACCACCTCCTCATACTGGTCCCCAGCCTGCTACCACCTCCTCATACTGGTCCCCAGCCTGCTACCACCTCCTCATACTGGTCCCCAGCCTGCTACCACCCCCTAATACTGGTCCCCAGCCTGCTACCACCCCCTAATACTGGTCCCCAGCCTGCTACCACCCCCTAATACTGGTCCCCAGCCTGCTACCACCTCCTCATACTGGTCCGCAGCCTGCTACCACCCCCTAATACTGGTCCCCAGCCTGCTACCACCTCCTCATACTGGTCCCCAGCCTGCTACCACCTCCTCATACTGGTCCCCAGCCTGCTACCTCCTCTTCATACTGGTCCCCAGCCTGGTACCTCCTCCTCATACTGGTCCCCAGCCTGCTACCACCTCCTCATACTGGTCCCGGGCCTGGTACCTCCTCTTTATACTGGTCCCCAGCCTTGTACCTCCTCTTAATACTGGTCCCCAGCCTGGTACCTCGTCTTTATACTGGTCCCCAGCCTGGTACCACCTCCTCATACTGGTCCCCAGCCTGCTACCACCTCCTCATACTGGTCCTGGGCCTGCTAAATCCTCTTTATACTGGTCCCCAGCCTTGTACCTCCTCTTAATACTGGTCCCCAGCCTGGTACCTCGTCTTTATACTGGTCCCCAGCCTGGTACCTCTTCCTCATACTGGTCCTGGGCCTGCTACCTCCTCTTCATACTGATCCCCAGCCTGATACCTCCTCCTCATACTTGTCCCCAGCCTGGTACCTCTTCCTCATACTGGTCCCCAGCCTGGTACCTCTTCCTTATACTGGTCCCGAGCCTGGTACCTCTTCTTCATACTGGTCCCCAGCCTGGTACCACCTCCTCATACTGGTCCCCAGCCTAGCACCTCTTCCTCATACTGCTCCTCAGGCTGGTACCTCTTCCTCATACTGGTCCCCAGCCTAGTACCTCTTCCTTATACTGGTCCTGAGCCTGGTACCTCTTCTTCATACTGGTCCTCAGCCTGGTACCACCTCCTCATACTGGTCCCCAGCCTGGTACCTCCTCTTCATACTGATCCCCAGCCTAGTACCTCTTCCTCATACTGCTCCTCAGCCTGGTACCTCTTCCTCATACTGGTCCCCAGCCTAGTACCTCTTCCTTATACTAGTCCACAGCCTGGTACCTCCTCCTCATACTGGTCCCCAGCCTGGTACCTCCTCCTCATACTGGTCCCCAGCCTGGTACCTCCTCTTTATACTGGTCCCCAGCCTAGTACCTCTTTCTCATACTGGTCCTGAGCCTAGTACCTCTTTCTCATACTGGTCCTGAGCCTGCCACCTCCTCTTCATACTGGTCCCGGGCATGGTACCCCCTCTTCATACTGGTCCCCAGCCTTGAACCTCCTCTTCATACTGGTCCCGGGCCTGGTACCCCCTCCTCATACTGGTCCCCAGCCTGGTGCCTCCTCTTCATACTGGTTCCGGGCCTGCTACCTCCTCTTCATACTGGTCTTGGGCCTGGTACCCCCTCCTCATACTGGTCCCCAGCCTGCTACCTCCTCTTCATACTGGTCCCCAGTCTGGAACCTCCTCCTCATACTGGTCCCCAGCCTTGTATTCTTCTTCATACTGGTCCCAGGCCTTGTACCTCCTCTTCATACTGGTCCCCAGCCTGGTACCTCCTCATCATACTGGTCCCCAGCCTGGTACTTCCTCTTTATACTGGTCCTCAGCCTGGTATTTCTTCCTAATACTGGTCCCCAGCCTAGTACCTCTTCCTCATACTGGTTCCGGGCCTGCTACCTCCTCTTCATACTGGTCTTGGGCCTTGTACCTCCTCCTCATACTGGTCCCAGGCCTGGTACCTCCTCTTCATACTGGTCCTCAGCCTGGTACCACCTCCTCATACTGGTCCTCAGCCTTGTACCTCCTCCTCATACTGGGCCCCTAGCCTTGTACCTCCCACTCATACTGGTCCCCAGCCTGGTACCTCCTCTTTATACTGGTCCTCACCCTGGTACCTCTTTGTCATACTGGTCCTCAGCCTGATACCTCTTCCTTATACTAGTCCTAAGGCTGGTACCTCTTCCTCATACTGGTCCCCAGCCTGGTACCTCTTCCTCATTCTGGTCCCCAGCCTGGTACCTCCTCTTCATACTGATCCCCAGCCTGGTACCTCTTTGTCATACTGGTCCTCAGCCTGATACCTCTTCCTCATACTGGTCCCCAGCCTGGTACCTCTTCCTCATACTGGTCCCCAGCCTGGTACCACCTCCTCATACAGTCTCCATCCCGGAACCTCCTTCTCATTCTTGTCCCCAGCCTTGTACCTCCTCTTCATACTGGTCCTGAACCTGGTACCTCTTCCTCATTCTGGTCCCCAGCCTTGTACCTCCTCTTCATACTGGTCCCCAGCCTGGTACCTCTTCCTCATACTGGTCCCCAGCCTGGTACCACCTCCTCATACAGTCTCCATCCCGGAACCTCCTTCTCATACTGGTCCCCAGCCTGGTACCTCTTCCTCATACTCCCCAGCCTGGTACCACCTCCTCATACAGTCTCCATCCCGGAACCTCCTTCTCATTCTTGTCCCCAGCCTTGTACCTCCTCTTCATACTGGTCCTGAACCTGGTACCTCTTCCTCATTCTGGTCCCCAGCCTTGTACCTCCTCTTCATACTGGTCCTCAGCGTTGTACCTCATCCTCATACTGGTCCCCAGCCTGGTACCTCCTCCTCATACAGTCTCCATCCCGGAACCTCCTTCTCATACTGGTTCCCAGCCCGCTACCTCTTCCTTACCCTGTGTTCACACCAGACGCCTCCATTCGCATACGCACCTAGATTTCAATGTTCGAATGTTGGATGTTTATTTACTTGATTTTTGCAGTTTTTTTTGCTTGAATGGAGCGAATAATGCGCATGAATAAAGTGTATTATATGCATGATTAAAACGCTTCATTCACGCTTCAGGTTAAACTTTATGGAGTGCGGGGATAGTTGTTTGTCACACGTCAGTCACTTCAGTCAGGTGAACATGGCAGAACCCGGTTATCGTTAGAACTTTCAGAGAATTTTGGTGTACCTGCTTTGGAAGTCAGAAAACTAAAGACGCCGGCGTGTTTGGGTCCACTATATCCTCCAGAGGCGCTCGGAGCTCGGTGAATTTTTATCACTTGATCCGGGAGTTACGTCTGGATGGCGGCGGCTTCCACGGGGATTTCCCAAGCCCAGTTTGATGATCTTTCGGGGGATCCTCCGCCAGGTACCACCTCCTCATACTGGTCCCCAGCCTGGTCACACTGCTGTGGGATAGCATCCCATTCTTCAACCAGCATCTGACACCAGTCAGCCATTGATGTTGTGTTGGTTACTCTGGTACCAACAGTGATCCCACCAGTATTCAGTGGGGTTGAGGTCAGGACGGCAGCAGGTCCTTCATCCTTTGCATGTGGTCTCTTATAAACCTGCTCTGTGGAGATCAGCGTTGTCCTCTTGCAGAATGAGGTTCAGTTCCAGACTGGGGAGATGTGGGATCACCACTGGTTGCGTGACCTCATCTTAGCTCAGACAACAGGCTCTGCAAACGTCTGCTAATTACAGACTGGTTTTAGTCAGGTCTGTTGGAGCAGGGACGCTTCAAAAACCTGCAGGATTCTGGCCCTCGAGGACCACAATTGAGGAACCCTGGTGTAAACTTTCCTCCTATTTAGAGTCTCAAGCAAATATTTCTAGAACTTATTTAGAATAACCAGTAGTCCAAAAGTAGTCCAGTCTGACTTTATCTTACATGTGTCCCACATTTTCCTTATCAGATTCATAGATAGTTCAGTCAGAGGAAAACAGATCCTATACTACATGTTCTTTCCCAAGAACGTCTCATAGATAATTCTCGCCATGTTTGATCATATTTTCTGTTAGCTTCTGTGATTGATGGATTCTTAACCTTTTGATAAAATACTGAAGAAAACAGCCAAATTTAAATTCTTTGGCTCAACATGATGTCCTTGAACTGCTTGTTTTGTCTGGTCAGTTAATTTCTAAAGCACCTTAAAAAGCTAAAAAGATTTCAGTTTATTATAATAAATAAAGAAAAACATAAAAGTCTTCCTTTGTTAATGACTTTAGCTCAAATCAGCCATAGAAATAAATGTTTCCTTGTTTCATCACCAACTTTATCAATGAAGGACTGAAATTCTCGTCATTGTTCAGGCAATTTTATCAGAACAAATAAAAATTCCTTCAGTCTAAAAAGCCTCCACATGCCTAGAAATGGGGTAAATATCTGCAGGAAATGTTTCTCAGCATACCTGAGAACTTCCCAGCAGCCTCAGAACTCAGAAATATTCATCCATGATGCCCGACGTTGGGCAGATGGACGTTAGTTTCAGAGTTAATCACGCGCTCCGGCTGAGACGTGGCGGCCGAGGCAGATTTCATGAAGCCGCATAATTGGAGCCACGGCATCTCTCATCTGTGACGTCCAGTCTGAGTGACGGAGGACTGGCATTTACCTAAATGTCAGGTGTAAGCACATGTGAGTGGACCATCTCATTTACAGAGATTTTTAATTAATACTTGATGGTTTTACAGCACACAGCTGCTGCCTTCGTGTGTGTGTGTGTGATGCATCGTGTGTTAACTTCAAAGATTTATCAGGAATATTAATTTATCCCCTCTCCAGCCTCTTTTTGTTGGATGGACTGATTCACACTGCATTCAGTGACGTGGACATCTTTACTGATCTGAATAAGGGCGGGGGTGTCATTCATCAGCTGTTATCCGTTGCTGTCATGATGTTAGGCTGTATTTCTGGGAGGCAGTGACCTGGATGCTGCTACTGTATGAAATGTAAATGTTGAACCTAATTACAGGCCCCTCGGTTGCTGTGGTGATGTCGTTGACTGTTTCCCTTCTGCATCGTTAACTCGTCACTTCAGTCAAGTGGGAGCAGGAAGTGTGGACCAGAATCTCTTCCAAACAGACACGGGACTCACTGAAATGCAAATATTAGTATAACTGGAAACCAGCCGAGGATGGGCCACCAGTTTAAAGAGTGAATGTTCTTTGTATGTTGATCATCGGCTGATATCGGCATTAAAATGTGATATTGGTATTTTTTTTCGGCCTGATATTTTTACTTACGAAATATTTGGAGATATTGTTGTTCCATTATGAAATCTGGTGAGATCTTGTTCCATCAGCGTTGGTCCAGCATGTATAAAAGTCCCTGTTATCCTGGAAGAACTTCATTTCCCAGCATTCCTTTCAGAGTCATGTGACTACGGTGCAGCTGCTGCTGCTACAGACTGACTTGCTTTGAAGCTGCTGATAATATGTCTGGTTTTAAGTTGTTGGTTAAGTTACCAAGTTGTTAGAAACATTAGAATTAGCCACATGTTAGCTAATACCTGCTCGTATCTGATATCTGGTGGCCAGATGTCCAAAATGAACTCCTCTGACTGAGTTAAGGAGATTTTGGGATCTTTGCTCTCAGAGCAGAATATAGTTGTATCTCTCAAAATATAAGCAATACAAGCTCACAGTTGTCTGCATGGATCGGTATCGGTTGATATGGGAATTTAAGAGTTGGACAATATCAGGATAAAAAAGCCAATATTAAACAACCCTAATCTAAATTGGGAGATTTCCAAATCAAACCTTTTTAGCCACACAGATGGTTTTTGGAGATTTCTACTTCATCAGGTCCACCTTCTAATAATAAAAGATTCTCAAATACTTATCGATTCCAAAAAATTAGTATCTAGTTGGATATTAATTAGCCGGTATCGATACATAAATGCCACTTTGGCGTCTGCTGAGCCTCGGAAAGTATCAGCCACTTCTGCCCTTTTAAACAGGCACTGCAGCAGGCAGCCCCTTCCCTACCGCATCTCAAAGGAGGACCCATTGTTAACCGTGTGGCTAACTTTAACAACTTAAGCCTGTCTATTAACTTTAAGCAATTTAGACCTCTCTGTTAACTTTTTTGTTCCGACAAATGACCAGCGATAAATCCAGTGACTTCTTCTGGTGTTATTGGAGACTCCTGCAGACTGACGTGAAAACGCGTATCATTTACTTTTCTCAACGAGCCGCAGCTGCTGCTGCAGGCCCCGCCCCCACAGGCCCCGCCCTCTGAGGGAAACCTAGAAAAGAGAAGGTCTTGTAAAGTAAACCCCCCTACGGGGGCAAGGGGGGAAACCCCAAACAAAAAAACGAAGAAAAAAAAAAGGAAAAAAAATATTATGGATTATAAAGGGGGGGGATTTAGTTTTTAATAAAGAAGGGGGGGCGGGGCTATGGGAGTGAACATGGGGGGGGGACCGTATTAGAGGGGTAGAAGCACAGGCTTTGTGCTCGTGCAGCAGCATCTCAGCTTCACCCTAACTAGTTTGTCTGTTTTATTGTTTACTTGATTTGGTCCCAAGTTTTGTGACGAAAAGGACATGTAAACAAGTACACTAACTGGTGACTGAAGTTTTTTTAGTGTTTTAGTCGGAGAAGACTGAAGACTGGATCTCTGCACAAACTACATCTTAAAAATAATGTATTTTCCATTTTTTAGGTCTTTTCTCATATGTGAAACAGTTCTTTGATATCTTAATGTAATCCAGGAGTCATGGTTTGATCAGATCCATCCTCGGTTACAGCTTCAGCTGTGCCGCATATCCTCCTTTTTCCTCCTTTCTCAGCACCTCTGAGTGCGTCGCACGAACAGCAGCCGCTTCTTTGTTTCTGGGCTCCACCAGTGTTGTGCAGGACAGCATGCTGGAAGATCCTCTGTGAAGCCAGAGACTGTCTCAGTCTGGGAAGTGGAGCGGCGCTCGTTAATCAGGTCTGGAAGTGGACGGTGTTCGTCAGGCTCATCATGAAAACATGCTTCATTTAAAAGTCTTAAACCTTTTAGACCTTAAAAATCTGCGTTTCTGACTCGTTTTATGGCACACCAACATTCATTATGTGCATTTTCACTGCCCAGCAGCGTCCCGAGGCTAAGAAACTGCACTATGTAACTTTTCTATCCGGGATGAAGCCGTGACGTTGCAGCCGACTATCGGTTGCTCACCGTGTCACGTTCTAGCAGACGGATATGAACCAGATATGAACACAGCGGGTGTTTTGAACACGCATCATGTCGGATTCTGCAAAGAAACACAAGGCAACATCACCAGAAGAAGAGAGGAAAAGAAAGAGAGGAAGGGACAGAAGAAGAGTCAAGATAAGACTGTCTTTTACTAACTGGAGTGAATCACAGTACAGGTACGATGAAGATGGATGCTAGTTTAGCCGTCGATAGTGGGGTCACTGAGAAAATAGCTAGAAGTTGCATTGTGGGTCTTTAAAGACTCTTAATAACTACAAAGTTGTTTTTTATGGTCATTTTTAGTCTCTTTGTAAGTTAAAACACCCCAGAAGACCTTTTCAAGCACTTAGAAAAACCAGAATCAATCATAAAATGTGCACTTCAAGTCTGTTATGGCCTTGTTCCTCCTACTTCGTCGTATTCAATCTTTCTTTTGCAACCGCAGACCCAAAATTATGGGTGGACCTGCCTCTCCTCCAGGCAAGCCCCGTCCTTGACCATTTTAAAATCTTGTTTAAAAACAAATTTTCATTCACTGGCATTCAGTACAGTCAGATTCCTGTCTTCACTTTGCTTTCCTTGCTTTTATGTTTTTATTTCATTTTTCTTAATGTATTTTATGTTCTGTTTAATGTGTTTTGGATTGTATTTTCTGGTCAGCACTTTTGGTCAGCCTTGATGCTGTTTCTAAATGTGCTCTGTAAGTAAAAATAGAATAAAATGTCGTAGATCCAACAATGCTGGAAGCATTCCTCAGAGATTTTGCTCCATATTGACATGGTAGCATCACACAGTTGCTGTACTGTCATCTCCGTCACTTAGATCCCATTTCTTCCTCGCTGTGATGCTCAGTTGTAACTTCAAGTCACCTTCACGTCTACATGACTACATGCATGCAGTTGCTGCCACGTGCTCGGCAGGATAGATGCTTGTTAACAAGCAGTGCAACAGGTGGAGTTGATAAAGTGGCAGATGTTTGTACTTGTTACATTAAAGTTTGTGAGCCAGGTATTTTTTTTTTTTTATCTTATGACAGAATCTGTTTCCAGGCAACTGTATGCCTCTAGTAGGAGATGTCTGATGTTTTACACTGAGTTGCATGAAGAAGGGCATGCATGGAGGGGGCAGGAGGAGGAGGGACAAAAGCCAGTTGGGTTTGATAGACGTATCATTCATCATTTAGAACAGGCTGGTCAAGAGGATTGGATGGTGTTTTTTCACCATTTGTTTCACCGATGAGTCGAAAAATGTTTAATGTCAGAGCATTACATTAACTGGCTGCAGTCGGTGTGTGAAGGGAATTTTAAAATAAACTCCTCTCGCTGAGATAAGGCTGTTTCGGGATTTTTGCTTTCTGAGCAGCCTTTGAGCGCCCTCTGGTGACCTTAGCCGGTATTCTTTACTCCTTGGCTCATGTGACACTTAAAAATATGTTAAATTGCATTTTACTTTACTTAATGTATTTTCAATTTTTCTCTGCTGAAAGACTGAAATTAAATCTGTTCTTACATAAAAACAGAGTGCAGAAGTTGTGTGGTGGATGCGCTGTTGAACACGTCATCACAAGTTTTGGCCGTGTTGTTTGGTGATTTATGTCTTTCGGCTGAAAACCGAAAATGCACTTTTGAGTCATTTTCGGCCGAAAACTTTCGGTAGCTGAATTTTCGGTGCATCCCTAATGTCTATAATAAATTAGAAAGAATTAGCTTTGGAATCGGAGCGATCTGGGAAAGAGTTATTTTAACACATTTGTCTCTGAAAGATCATCTGCTCATGTGAGCTGCGATGGAAACGCAAATGCGCAACAGAAAAAAACAGATATTAGGGGGTAATTGATTTATTACATGTGGTCCCTAATACCAGTCCCGTCAGAATACGGCTTTAAAGGCCGTAAAATACGGTACCTTTTGGGCAGTCATTACTGCACCTGGTGTCACTGGATCCACTCATGAAAACATGTTTATATCTGGAAGATTTTTGGCCACTGATGGCCAAAACGCTTGATATTTAAAGTAATTTCTATGCATATCTTTACCACTCGATGTCGGTACTTCTTACGGTGTACTTTTAAAAGCATCATGCTTGGATTTGAAAGATTTTCCAAGATTGTAAAGTAGCGGTCAGAGTATCGGCCACCTCTTATTTTCCGTCCTGCACGGGGATGACGTCCAGTTGAATGAGTAACTATCTGATTATCTCAGCTGTTATCTGAACCGGTGATCCCTCACAGGCCTCGGGATCCGGTGTTACGCCACCCCTCCTGTTGCTGTGACGTTCCTGTAGGAGTTGTAACCACGAGTAAATCTCCTTCACGCACTGGGAAAGGCTTTAATCTGCTTGTTCTCAGGTTTTCCTGCAGTAAAAACCCCGGTTAAACACGACTGTTGGTGTAAATCTGCAGCAGACTCGTTGTTTTCGCCACTGATCAGAGGGCAACGCAGACACTGAAATATTCCAGGCATTCACCACCCCCCCCACCATGAAGACAAACATAAGACTATCACACAGAGAAAAAAACGGCTGGTACACATTCTCCCTCTAATCTCCAGAGAGCTCGGCCCTTTTCCTGCTCTGCATTTACACAAGACCCAGGGAGGGGCAACAGGAAGTGTGTGTGCGTTTGGGACTGCAATGATCAAAGTCAAACTTGGGGACATCGGAGTCGAGTCCCTCCATCAGCCTGGAGGCGTTGGACAGGGAGAGCAGAGCAAACCGGGGGGATGGGAGGCCGTGAAAGAGAGATGTGATGCACAGACAAGCAGAAGATGGGAGGGAGGCGGGGGGGATGCCAGGCTGGGGTTCTCCCTCCCAGCCTCTCTGGAGCCTCCACCTGCTGCGCCTCGCATCTGTTGGGATGAGAAAACCTGATGTTTCAACTTGGCAGGGAATCCCCAGCACGCCCACGTCTCCTCAGACGGAGATCTGTGACGTAGCCGGGACTCGTACCAGCTGCTTATCTGTGAGCCGTCACCTCATACAACCTCGTCTGTGGAGGTGTAGCCAGGTACTGATGGATGCTTATACGCCTCGGAATGAGATTTTAGTTACTATACTCTACACCAGGGGTCGGCAACCCAAAATGTTCAAAGAGCCATATTGGACCAAAAAAACGAAAAACAAATCTGTCTGGAGCCGCAAAAATGTAAAAGTCTTAAATAAGCCGGTCAGCAACCTGTTTCAGCCAAACAGCCTTTTAGACCCGTTTCCTACAATAAAGAAAACACTGAAGCATCAACTCACTTTTAACATTGATAATTAAATAAAACTTTAACGTTAAATGTGTTGCATTTAACATGAAAACGAGAAAACGAAATTACATTTCTGCATCCAGCAAAAAAAACATTTTAAACTAAAAAAAAGAAAAGACGTCGGGTTGAAGGTCACTTTAAAAAAAAAAAAATCTATTTTAGGTTGTATTTATGTAGGATGGAAAAAGACGCAGCTTTAATAATCTACCAGCAGCAAACCAAACACTGTCCTGTCTGTGCCGTCATGCTTTTACTGGCGCGTGCAGTAAGCTACCCGAAAAATGAAATTACTGTTTCACAAAATATGAACATACGCAAAATAATCTGGTCACAGTGAAAACAAATGAATCTGCCCACGCAGCGCTGAACATGCTCCGTGCATCAGACACTTTTCTTCTCTATCGTCGGCCTACCTGCTGGAGAAGTGATCAAAGCGCAGCATGACAGGGTCGGAGTGGATAAATAAGCTTTTGCTCGTTTATTATTCACTTTAAATGCCAGAACTGCAGCAACAGAGACGCTCCGCTGTGAGGCGTTCGTGGGACAGTGCGCCAGGAGGAAAGTTCAGCGCTCCGCGGCACGTCCACACTCAGTGATATTCTTTGTTTGTAATTAATTCCGTTTTTAATGTTTAATTCCGTGATTGCTGATTCAATAGGGCTGTATCATGCTATGCTGCACAATAGCGGCACGTGAGCATGAAGTGCAGTTATTAACACTGATTGGCTGCGTAAAGGTTTGTGAGACGCATCATAGCGTGCTGGACAGTTACTCGACGTTTCAATGCAGTTACCTGCTTGTTGCACCTGACACTCAATGGGCTGCTTTGCAAAATGGTACAATATAAATTATATCTTTATTTTAATAGTTGAGTTGGATTTTATTTCACGTGCTGCATTTGCAGTGCTCGGAGAACTCGGGAAAAGTGCGCAACTGTACACGAATCCCTCAGAGGGATCATCATAATCCTCAAATTTAGAATAAGATAAGAAACTTTATTGTCTCTCAAGGGGACATTTGTCTTGGTCTTTTAGAATCACATTATTAAAGTGAACCAACAAAATTACAATACACTTTAGTAGAATAGTCATTAATTCATTTTCCAATGCAGGGAGCCGCAACAGACGGACTAAAGAGCCGCATGCGGCTCCGGAGCCGCGGGTTGCCGACCCCTGTTCTACACAATAAAGGAAAACTTTTTTTTTTTTAACATGGACCTTATTTCTAGGGGTTTATACGTGCATTTACTCACTGGTAAAGTTTCTGCATCACTTTGACTCTTTGGGAAGATACTAAGTTGAGTCGCCCTTAAAATGGCAGAGACGGGGCATTCACTATATCAGACATTATCTGCAGTAAAGCTTCTTGATTTCATCAATGTTTTAAGTAGAATGAACGAATGAATGAGTACTATTGTCCTGCGAGTTCAGAGTTTCGCAAATTGTGTCTTTGTTGTTGCAGCGGGAACTTGCGGTCCCTGAAAAGTGTGTAGAACACCCTGATAACTAACGGAAAGCTTAATCTGGCCTCATGAAACAATCGTAGTTGTTCGTTTGTTCGTTCATTCTACTTAAAGTATTGGCGAAAATCAAGGAGTTGTGCTGCAGATGATGTCTTCTATAGTGACTGCCCCGTCTCTGCCATTATTACTGGATGTACGCCAAAGGACGACTCAACGTTATATCTTCAGAAGGACTCAAAGTGATGCAGAAATTTTACCGGAGAGTAAATACACGTATATATACTCCTAGAAATAAGGTCCAGGTTGAAAAAGAGAAAGTTATCCTTTAAGTCAAATGAGTCTTCCTGAGGAGTCGATCTAAGATAAACGTATGAATAAATGATACTGTATTTGGCAGCCGTAGCGACT
Source organism: Atherinomorus stipes (assembly GCA_023101725.1). NCBI lineage: Eukaryota > Metazoa > Chordata > Actinopteri > Atheriniformes > Atherinidae > Atherinomorus > Atherinomorus stipes. The sequence continues at coordinate 261,726 of JALJCO010002756.1, forward strand.
CATCAGCCACTTTATGTCTAGTCATGTAGACATGGTCATGATGACTTGCTGAAGTTTAAACGGCATCAAAATGAAGAAGAAAGTGACCGAGGTCCTGGAGAGGCAACAAGTCTGATTAGCACTGGTTCCTACTAACGTACGCAGAATACCCGAGTCTCCATTTCAGCTCCACATTCAGATGCTCGGCTCAGAATCTGCTGGAAACATCATGAACATGGATCCATCCGGCCTTGGATCAAGGCTTCAGGCTGCTGCTGGTGTAATGGTGGGGGGGGGGGGTTTTCTTGGCCCACTTTGGGCCCCTTAGTACCAACGAGGCGGTTTAACCACCACAGCCTACCTGAGTATCGTTGCTGACCATGTCCATCCCTTTATGACCACAGTGGAGCATCTTCTGATGCTGCTTCCAGCAGGATGATGCACCATGTCACAAAGATCACATCAGCTCCAACTTGATAAGTTCACTGGACTCCCAATGTTCTCCACAGTCACAAGATCTCAGACCAACATGGCAGCTTTGGAATGCGATGGAACGGGAATTTCTCATCTTGTTGAGGTGGAACGGGAGATTCTCATCATGATGAGATGGAAAGGGAGATTCTCATCACAGATGCGGTGAAACAGGAGATTCTCATCGTGATGAGGTGGAACCGGAATTTCTCATCATGAGGTGGAACCGGAAATTCTTATCATGATGAGGTGGAACAGGAGATTCTCATCATGATGCGGTGGAACAGGAGATTCTCATCATGATGAGGTGGAACAGGAGATTCTTATTGTGATGCGGTGGAACGGGAGATTCTCATCGTGATGCGGTGGAACGGGAGATTCTCATCGTGATGCGGTGGAACGGGACATTCTCATCACGGATGTGGTGGAACAGGAGATTGATATCGTGATGAGGTGGAACGGGAATTTCTCATCATGATCAGGTGGAACCTGAAATTCTCATTGTGATGAGGTGGAACAGGAGATTCTCATCGTGATGCGGTGAAACGGGAGATTCTCATCTCGGATGAGGTGGAACGGGACATTCTCATCACGGATGCGGTGGAACGGGAAATTCTCATCATGGATATGGTGAAATGGGAGATTCTCATTGTGATGAGATGGAACCGTAAATTCTTATCATGATGAGGTGAAACAGGAGATTCTTATCGTAATGAGGTGGAACAGGAATTTCTAATCCTGATGAGGTGGAACGGGAGATTCTCATCGTGATGAGGTGAAACAGGAGATTCTCATCATGATGTGGTTGAACGGGAGATTCTCATAATGGATGTGGTGAAACGGGAGATTCTCATTGTGATGAGGTGGAACGGGAGATTCTCATCTCGGATGAGGTGGAACAGGAGATTCTAGTCATGGATGCGGTGAAACGGGAGATTCTCATCGTAATGAGGTGGAACGGGAGATTCTCATCACGGATGCGGTGAAACAGGAGATTCTTATCGTAATGAGGTGGAACGGGAGATTCTCATCGTGATGAGGTGGAACGGGAGATTCTCATGATGAGGTGGAACGGGAGATTCTCATCATGATGCGGTTGAACGGGAGATTCTCATCATGATGAGGTGGAACGGGAGATTCTCATCATGATGAGGTGGAACGGGAGATTCTCATGATGTGGTGAAACGGGAGATTCTCATTGGGATGTGGTGAAACCGGAGATTCTCATCGTGATGAGGTGGAACGGGAGATTCTTATCGTGATGCGGTGGAACTGGAATTTCTAATCCTGATAAGGTGGAACGGGAGATTCTCATCGTGATGAGATGGAACGGGAATTTCTAATCGTGATGAGGTGGAACAGGAGATTCTCATCACGGATGCGGTGAAACGGGAGATTCTCATCGTGATGAAGTGGAACGGGAGATTCTCATCGTGATGCGGTGGAACGGGAATTTCTAATCCTGATGAGGTGGAACGGGAGATTCTCATCGTGATGAGGTGGAACGGGAGATTCTCATCCTGATGAGGTGGAACGGGAAATTCTCATTGTGATGAAGTGGAACGGGAGATTCTCATCGTGATGCGGTGGAACGGGAATTTCTAATCCTGATGAGGTGGAACGGGAGATTCTCATCGTGATGAGGTGGAACGGGAGATTCTCATCGTGATGAGGTGGAACGGGAGATTCTCATCGTGATGAGGTGGAACGGGAGATTCTCATCATGATGAGGTGGAACGGGAGATTCTCATCGTGATGCGGTGGAACGGGAATTTCTAATCCTGATGAGGTGGAACGGGAGATTCTCATCGTGATGAGGTGGAACGGGAGATTCTCATCCTGATGAGGTGGAACGGGAAATTCTCATTGTGATGAAGTGGAACGGGAGATTCTCATCGTGATGCGGTGGAACGGGAATTTCTAATCCTGATGAGGTGGAACGGGAGATTCTCATCGTGATGAGGTGGAACGGGAGATTCTCATCCTGATGAGGTGAAACAGGAGATTCTCATCGTGATGAGGTGGAACGGGAGATTCTCATCATGATGAGGTGGAACGGGAGATTCTCATCATGATGAGGTAGAACGGGAGATTCTCATCGTGATGAGGTGGAACGGGAGATTCTCATCATGATGAGGTAGAACGGGAGATTCTCATCGTGATGAGGTGGAACGGGAGATTCTCATCATGATGAGGTAGAACGGGAGATTCTCATCATGATGAGGTGGAACGGGAGATTCTCATCATGATGAGGTAGAACGGGAGATTCTCATCGTGATGAGGTGGAACAGGAGATTCTTATGATGAGGTGGAACGGGAGATTCTCATCGTGATGAGGTGGAACGGGAGATTCTCATCACAGATATGATGGAACGGGAGATTCTCATCATGATGAGGTGGAACGGGAGATTCTCATTGTGATGAGGTGGAACGGGAGATTCTCATCGTGATGAGGTGGAACGGAACATTCTTATCGTGATGAGGTGGAACGGGAGATTCTCATCGTGATGTGGTGGAACGGGAGATTCTCATCCTGATGAGGTGGAACGGGAGATTCTCATCCTGATGAGGTGGAACGGGAGATTCTCACCGTGATGTGGTGGAACGGGAGATTCTTATCGTGATGAGGTGGAACGGGAGATTCTCATCCTGATGAGGTGGAACGGGAAATTCTCATCGTGATGAGGTGGAACGGGAGATTCTCATCCTGATGAGGTGGAACGGGAGATTCTCATCCTGATGAGGTGGAACGGGAGATTCTCATCCTGATGAGGTGGAACAGGAGATTCTCATCGTGATGAGGTGGAACGGGAGATTCTCATCGTGATGAGGTGGAACGGGAGATTCTCATCCTGATGAGGTGGAACGGGAAATTCTCATCCTGATGAGGTGGAACGGGAGATTCTCATCCTGATGAGGTGGAACGGGAAATTCTCATCCTGATGAGGTGGAACGGGAGATTCTCATCGTGATGAGGTGGAACGGGAGATTCTCATCATGATGAGGTGGAACGGGAGATTCTCATCATGATGAGGTAGAACGGGAGATTCTCATCGTGATGTGGTGGAACGGGAGATTCTCATCGTGATGAGGTGGAACGGGAGATTCTCATCGTGATGTGTTGGAACGGGAAATTCTCATCGTGATGAGGTGGAACGGGAAATTCTCATCGTGATGAGGTGGAACGGGAATTTCTCATCATGATGAGGTGGAACGGGAGATTCTCATCGTGATGAGGTGGAACGGGAGATTCTCATCCTGATGAGGTGGAACGGGAGATTCTCATCGTGATGAGGTGGAACGGGAGATTCTCATCATGATGAGGTGGAACGGGAGATTCTCATCATGATGAGGTAGAACGGGAGATTCTCATCGTGATGTGGTGGAACGGGAGATTCTCATCGTGATGAGGTGGAACGGGAGATTCTCATCGTGATGTGTTGGAACGGGAAATTCTCATCGTGATGAGGTGGAACGGGAAATTCTCATCGTGATGAGGTGGAACGGGAATTTCTCATCATGATGAGGTGGAACGGGAGATTTTCATCGTGATGAGGTGGAACGGGAGATTCTCATCCTGATGAGGTGGAACGGGAGATTCTCATCGTGATGAGGTGGAACGGGAGATTCTCATCATGATGAGGTGGAACGGGAGATTCTCATCATGATGAGGTAGAACGGGAGATTCTCATCGTGATGTGGTGGAACGGGAGATTCTCATCCTGATGAGGTGGAACGGGAAATTCTCATCGTGATGAGGTGGATTCTCATCACGGGTGTGCAGCAACTGTGTGATGCTATCATGTCAACATGGAGCATACTCTCATGAATGTTTCCAACACCTTGTTGGATCTATGACATGAGGAATGAAGACGGGTCAGACTCCTACTGCAATCTGATATGTTTGGACCCAACAGAATAGATGGCAGCGTACCAGTGACATCCCAGACGTTGTCGTATTCAGAGGTTCAGTATAAATCTGATCACAGCAGAACCATCATGACTGCTGTTTGGTTCTGGCTGGAGACTTTGATTTTAATCTTTGAACAAATATTAGTTGTTGACTGAAAAACCCAGAAAGCTCTTCACAAATATAAACTGCAGCCGCTCTGAGCTGGTTGTAAGACTGGATGACTCATCAAATGAGTTAGAATCTAAATTTAATCCGTCATCATTAACCTTTGTTTCCTGATCATGGAGATGAAGCTGAAACCTGGGCCGTGATGGAGGACTGAGATTCTGTCTTTTATGTGAACTCTGTGCTGCTGTAAGAACCACTTTTCCTTTTAAACTGCTGAGTCTTTACCTACCACAGATTAAACATTCATTTACGTTGACACTGAGCCAAAAGTTGCACATATACAGTCAGAGCAGGTGGTCCTCGGTGATGCAGAGTTCTCTGAAGCTTTGGTTCTTTACAGGACCGAGAACTAAACTCTGCTTTGGCAGGTCTCTGGTCTGGACCAGTCACTTTCACACATGATCCTTTCTCTATTTTCCACCACTGCTGCTGTTGTAGCCGCTTTACGTTAAATCTTTTATGTGTTCATACGTGATGATGGGGAGATGCATGTTAAGCCACAGCTGTCAGGTTCTGTTCTCACTGAATTTTAGTTTAAGATTAAAGGAGCTTTATCATGAAAAATAAACCTTTTAGAGCTTTTAAAGGTTCTGATGCTGACTGAGATTAAACGTTCTAGATCCTGACTGGGATTAAAGGTTCTGATGCTGATTGGGATTAAAGGTTCTAGATCCTGACTGGGATTAAAGGTTCTGATGCTGACTGGGATTAAAGGTTCTAGATCCTGACTGGGATTAAACGATCTAGATCCTGACTGGGATTAAAGGTTCTGATGCTGATTGGGATTAAAGGTTCTAGATCCTGACTGGGATTAAAGGTTCTGATGCTGACTGGGATTAAAGGTTCTAGATCCTGACTGGGATTAAAGGTTCTGATGCTGATTGGGATTAAAGGTTCTAGATCCTGACTGGGATTAAAGGTTCTGATGCTGACTGGGATTAAAGGTTCTAGATCCTGACTGGGATTAAAGGTTCTAGATCCTGACTGGGATTAAAGGTTCTGATGCTGACTGGGATTAAAGGTTCTAGATCCTGACTGGGATTAAAGGTTCTAGATCCTGACTGGGATTAAAGGTTCTAGATCCTGACTGGGATTAAAGGTTCTAGATCCTGACTGGGATTAAAGGTTCTAGATCCTGACTGGGATTAAAGGTTCTGATGCTGATTGGGATTAAAGGTTCTAGATCCTGAATGGTGCTGTGTTCAAAAAAATCGATTTTCCAATTCTAAATCGATTCTCATATTAATTTCCAAACATCGATTCATATGTCCAAAGATCGATTCATATGTCCAAAGATCGATTTTTCTTATCTTTTTTTTATAATGACCATTTAATGTACTGCCCCCGGTCAAGTGCAGTGGCTCAGCCGCTCCGCTAGGGGGGGATAGTGAGCTGGACAGAGTGTAGGACTACTAAAGCTAGTGCAGTGCCAGAAGAAGACTAAGTGGAGCTGGTAAAAGTAGTTTCTAAAAATACAGTTTAAACAGAGGAAACATCTGCCTGTAAGTACTTTAATAAATGCAGTTAATGTTCATGATCGAGGTGAAATTGATACTTTCTATTTTGTATGTTATCTTTGAAGTTACGACGTAGATGCTAATTCCGTTAGCATGTCAATGGCATTTTCCATTAATAGTTAGCATCGAGCTAGCGGGTTAGTCGCTAGTCGTTTTAAATTTTAAATGCTGACTTACTGTATTTTGCCTCACTGAATCATAATTTTGTGAATTTTTATTATTTGTTTCCTGTTATTTGAATTACTGGTGTGAATGTAGTCTTTTTTAAATTGGACGGTGTGAATAATTTTGTGGATGACTGTATCTGGGGAGGGTTTGGTTTGGTCCTTACAGCCATCATTAACTACATTAATTCATTCATTCGTTCTAGAATATTAATGTAATACTAGAATTAATATGTTGCATAACTACAGAGTTATGGAATTCGGGTAAAGGCTAAAAAATTTTTCAGTACCAGCAAACCAAATTGAGATTGAATCGAGTACGAATCGAAATCGGATTGGATCGGACAGATCAAAAATAATCGATTCTAAACCATAAGAATCGGAATCGAATCGATTCTTGAAATCTGAATCGCGATACCCAGCCCTAATCCTGATTGGGATTACAGGTTCAGGTGCTGACTGGGATTTACGGTTCTGTGTCTGACTGGGATTAAAAGTTTTATGCTGACTGGGATTAAAGGTTCAGATTAAAGTTTCAGCTTCAGGCAGGTTTACATGAAAGAAAAAACAAACAAACAAAAAAAAGGCACCAGTGACAGTAAGATTTGCTTGGAGTTTAAAGGGTTAATATGCATTCTGCATATTAATACATTCTGCATATCGGCACTTTGATGCCAACAGTATCAAAGTGCCGTTTTTATATTTTTGAGTGCAGTTACACAACAACAAAACAGTTCTCGGGCTCCATGTTTGGAAACTTGTGCCTGCTTTGCTTTTGTTTGTTTACTCTAATTTATTGATGTGAAGCTTGGGACGCTGTTTCAGTGCTGTCAGCTGATTTTTGTCATTACTGTGTGCTTTTACGACTCTTTGGCTGGAGAGGTCTTTCCTCGAGATGCACTCTTTTTTGTGTGTGTGCTCCAGTTTCTCCTCCAGACTGACCAATCACAGAGCTCCAGCCTGCCACACATCACACCAAGGTCACAAAACCATGAAATCCTAGTTTGACTATAAATACGTTCCCATGCAAAGTGCTCAGAAGCAGTGAAATGAATATGTGGTCGCCATGGATACCACTATATCATGAGTTTACTTGATGCCTGTTTGGTGCCTTTGTGATGGGATAAAGAGGGAAGCTTAGTGGCAGTTGTGTGTAATCTTCAGTTTACATCAGCCTGCATCCATCTGTCCTGATGCAGAAGCTGCAGTGATGTCTGCACACGGATCTCACCCTCACACCGCCGTCGCACAGCAGGTTGCTATGTAACGGCTGCATGTTGGGACGACTCCAGCAGACCAGTTGTGTAATGTCTGATGAGCTGGTGGAAGAGCTTTGTCCTAAAGAATCACATGATTTTATCTCAGCTCGCACTCCTACAGATTTAGGATCTTTATCAGCTATTTACCGATATCTGATACACTTTACCGATATTGTCAAACTCTTAATTTCTGATATCAACTGATACCGATATACGCAGACAACTGTGAGGTTGTATCGCTCATATTTTGAGACCATATGTCAGATACTAGCAGATAGTTGGGACAGGGCTTCTGCGGCTCCCTCGTCTTGTGCCAGAGTGTTTTTTGTCGGCGTCTTATCGAGACTAGGGCTGCAACGATTACTCGAGTAATTCGAGTAACTCGATTCATAAAATTGCTCGAGGCAAAATAACTGCCTCGAGGATTCGTTAAATTCACTCTTTGCATTTTGCGCATCCGCCCGGATGGTTTTTCTGTTGCACAACGTTAACGCAACGGACGCTCCGACCGGACTGGTGTTTCTGTTGAACATAACAGCTTTGTGGTGATAACGTAACTAAAGTGGAGGGAGGAAAAACTGTATGGGACCGATGACGTAGAAATAATATAAGTCCTTTATTTATTTGTATAATCCGTGGTTAAATGATTTTTTTTAAACTGCTGGGAGTCGGCTCAGCAGGTGCTTATCATCCTTTCTTGTTAATACATTTATACTGCAAGTGTTGTGGACTTGAATATGTATTTAGGTCCTCTAATGAACGGCCAATTTTTTCCATTTCAGTAAAGCAGAATTAAATGTGCAGATGTGGAAGCAACAATTAAGTTTTTCGCAGAGAAGCGGAGGGGGGGGGGGGGGCATCAGTGCTGCATTCAGGGAAAACTCTGCACTGTAGAACTCTGAAAGCTAGAAATTCTAGCTCTTATAATCAATTTAAGTTGTGAAACTTAAAAAACTTGCAAAATGTCCAATTTATCCGATTACTCGATTAATCGTCAGAAGAATCGCTAGATTACTCGATTACAAAAATAATCGATAGTTGCAGCCCTAATCCAGACCATGACCACAGCTTTTTGCAGCCTTTGTTCATTGCCCTGATCTCTGCGTCTGAGTCCTGTCCGAGGTCTGGGCCTGACACAAGTCAGTCTGTAGCAGCAGCAGCTGCACTGTAGTCACATGACTCTGAAAGGAATGCTGGGAAATGAAGTTCTTCCAGGGTAACAGACTTTTATACATGCTGGACCGACGCTGATGGAAGACCTCGCAAGATTTTGTGATGGAGCAATGGGATCTCATGAGATTTTGTTAGTGAAAATTTCAGTCAGAAAAAATTAGACAGATTTTTTCAGATATCACATCTTAATACCTTTATCAGCCGATAATAGTGAGATTTCGTAACGAAAAAAGAAATCTTGTGAGATTTTGTTAATAAACATATTGGTCAGAAAACAAAAGATATTGATTGATACAGTTGATACTGATATTTCCTACTTTCACATTTTAACGCCAACATCGGGCAATAATATCGGTAGGCTGATAATATCGTACATTTCTAGTCCAAATGACAGAGTGCATTGTAATACTGTATTTTGTTATCATACATAGAAATTTTAGCAAATCACTCAGATAATTTTATCTGAAAATAATTATAAACTTATTTTTATCTTATTGTTGGGAACTTTGCATAAAAAGTCAGTTAAGTAAGTCATTTTTTAGTTTTCTTAGAAGTGTCTGATAATATCTTACTGATATCATCAGCATGTTTTTTAGTGTTATTTATCCCCTTATCCAGTAGATGGTTGTGCCAAATAAGCTTATGAATATGTTGTGGTGAACGAGGATGTCGAAGGTTTAGTGTTTAGTGCGAGATGAGGAGAATATGGTGATAAAGCGAATCGACTGAAGTCAAAGAGCGAAGTTTGTATTCCGCTTTAAGTGCCTCGTGGCACAAAAAGCTTGCTTTTTGTTTTTTTGCTGCAACTATACCCAATGTTCTACTGCAGATTACTAAAGAATGGAAAAATCTAGGAGCGAACTTCTTTTTCTGATGAAAGAATAGAGTCTACTCTCTCTTTTGGTAGTTTCCATGTTTCTTTAGTCCTAGAACTCAACATTCTGTTGGTCTGGAAGGACAAGATGCTCCCAAATATACCAAATTGTCTCCACCAAACAGCTGATGTCTGGTGTTTATTGGACTGGATGATTAAAGTCTGAAGAAATGAGACATATTGGTAAGTCAACGTCCTCAGGAGGAACCACACAGAGCCACATCAGCCTGGTGTTTTCTCTCTAGTCCCAACAGCTGATCCTCACAGATGTGCCTCCATTTGGAAGAAGATTTATTTACAAGAAGCATTGTTACAACAAAGAAATTATTCAGTTACCTTCTTTTTGTGTTAAGTGCACACTTTAAAGGTTGAATATGGAACATTTTTATTAAAAGCTATATTTTTTCAAAAATAATACCTCCACAGGTCGTTTGGGGGTGTACAGAATGAAAGTACAACATTTCCCAGAAAAATTATATTTAGCCGAAAAATAATTATAAAATAATTTTTTACGGGTTCGATAATGGCATTTTATTTACGTCTATAAGCCAATACACGCCGCCATTGCGGGTTGCCAAATACGATCTTTGTGTGGAAACAATATTTCGGTCATAGTCAGGCCTGTACAGGGGAAAACCGTAGAGATGACCAGTGAAGCAGCTGCTTCAGAGCCCTGGAGATATTGTTATCTGTTTCTGAGGAGGAGTGACCTGAGAAGAGCAAAACCTGGAGTAAATTTAGGTGAAGACTTCACTAAATGGACCCACATAAACGTTTTCCACGGAGTAAAACACTGAAATGGCGACTTTCCTGCTGGATCGGTAAGCTAGCTTGTTTGCTAACATGGCTAACGTTAGCTGTCAGTTATAAACTCCTGTGTGTTACTTGTTAAACATGCTGCAGACTGTTGGTCACTTGCGTATCGGCAGTGAGCCTGGCATCCCAGCAGCTGAAGTTGTTTTTCTGCCGTTGCAACTACAACCTAGACACACGTGATGTCGCTGTTCTGTCCGTATTCCATATTCAACCTTTAAATCAGGGCTGTCCAATTTGGGGCCCTCGAGTGATTATTTTAGCCCGCCGTCCATTGTCTTTTTTTTTTTTTTTTTTTAAAAATGATGATTTTTCCAGCAGTGTTAAAAATTTGTTTTGATATTTATTCATTGTCGCACTTCCTTTTCTGACCACAAATTAACGTTGCATTACGTTGTGTATGGGATGGCGCTGTGGTTCGTCTATCAACTCAGATCCGGAAGCCCGTGATCAGAGAATAAGTGAAAAGATGCTGTCCGAAATAAAGCCTCCATAGAAAGTAATGTGAAAAAACAAATAATGAACACAATAATAAAGAGTGTTATTCATTTTCCACATTAGTTTTTATGAGGTTTTATTTTGAAAGCTCTGGGCTAAGCGTATTTAATTTCTTCCACTGCAACATGAAGTTTTATATATGCTGATATATCGAAATTTTAAGATGTGGTATCAATCTATTTTACTAATGAACTCTCACGAGATTTCGTCGTTCAGTCAAGAAATCTTGCAGGTTTTCGTGAAATCTCGCAAGATTTCACAGTTATCTTACGAGATCTCGCGAGATTTTGTTGGTAAAATGGGTCAATATCGCATTTTTGAATATCTATATAAAATCTGCATATGAAAATATTGCGACATTTCAGTGTATCGATATTTTTTCCCAGCCCTTTCTCAAACAGAGGAGAACAAGCTCCTCTGCTTCTGTCTGAGGGACATTTGTCATTCCTCAGGACCAGACTGAGGAATGATGCTGCAGTTTTAAAAGCATTGAGCAGATTTCCTGGTCGGACTGAGGCTCCCACAGCGTTCCCACAGCGTTCCCTCAAACAAGATCAGGAGGAGGCAGCAAAGACACAAGCTAAGAGTACAGAGCAATAAACGCTCGTCCAGTTCCCCGTGGGAAGAGAGGCACAGGTGGGTCTGCAGAGCGGCCCAGAGACCCTGCATGTAGGTATGAGTAGACGGATCTGCCTGGTTTTGGTTGTTTTTCTTCAGATCCTCCTCTCAGCTTTTTTTCTTGCTCTTTTGCTTTGCATGCAAAAACTTCATGTTGCAGAAAGTTTAAAAAGAATCATCTCACCTCAGCCGAGACCTTAAAAGCTTCGCAAGATGAGAAAATATCAAAAGATTCTTTTAGGTGCATCAAGAGATTAGCTGTGAATTGATTTTTCTTCGGATCACTGAGCAAAGAGAAGTTTCATGAGGTTTGCTTTTGAGTAATCGATATCTTGTGGACAGCTGTCAGGATGCTCTCAGTCTGGGGAATCAGAGAGGTTTCTGACAGGGCGCTAAGCTAACAGCTAATCACAACGAAGCTGCAGCACATCTAAAACTTCATGAGCCTCAAACGAGTAAATGTAATCGACTGTGACGTTAAACCATGTTACAGATCAGCTCATCTGCTTTAATATTTTTGTTTAATGAAGAAGATGTGAAGGTTAACAAGTTGAGCTGTCAGAGGTTAGATCGCTGCAGAGAGAAGTTTCATATTTAATTATCCTGCAGGTTTTAGAAGTTTCCCTGCTGCAACACACCTGGCTCACATCAATGGATAATCAGAAGACTTGTGCAGAGTTAGACATCAGGTTTCTGCACAAGTCTGAGTCTGAATCAGGTTTGTTGCAGACGCCGGCCCCTCGAGAACCAGGACCCCTGCCGTAAAGAAAAAGCCGAAGAGCAGGAAGCAAAAGTTAGTTTGGGATTTTTAGTTTCAATTTTTATCCAGTTTTGACTTTTTGTTTTTCAATTCAGTGGTTGAGCATATGAGGTAGTGAACCCAATGTTATATTGCAAAAATTGTTCAAAGAAATATCTTCTATAACGCCTTTAATATCGATATATGATATATATCCTGATATTCTCATTGCAAAGTGACAGCAAATGTTTAGTCACAGTCAAAGTCAAATATGACAAGTAGTTTAATTTAAAACCGCTCAGCTGTTCAAAGAACAATAAAATGTAAACGTAAACACTGTAAAACAACCATGTAGCAAATCCACAGATGCAAATAAGGAACTTTACAAAAGAATTAGATATGACAAACTTTAGTAAGGGCAGCATTTGTAGGGACAGAACAAACATAAAACACTGAACTACGTTTTCTACATCGATAAATTTGATTCATACCAAATTTAGGAAGGGGGGTAACATGCAAAATCGACTTTTTTGAGCTTTTTAGCATGTTATCATGTCATTCCCTCCCCATATAACACGCCTCAGGGGTTACTTTGACTCATTCGTGCATATTTGAGAAATCCCTGAATCTCCTGTGGAAACCAACATGGCTGCCAAAACAGCTGCTACCCCAGAGCACCTCCCACTCCACGAAGCCCCTCCCCCTTCCCCGCTGAGCTCCGCCCCACCAGAGCATGAGAGTGTTGTGATGAGTGGAGGGGGCGTGTCAGAAGCAGCAGCAGGCATCTTAAAGGGACAGCGGTGAATTTTTAAGGCGTCAGATGGACTGATGTCACATTTCTTTAGGTTGTTTTTATGTATACTGTATTTTCTGAATTACTCAAGGTAACACAGTTATTTGGTTGTTCCATTAAAGGGAATTATGTGCGTAATAATGACATGAAACCCCCTCTTAAATAATATATCGGTATATTTTTTATATGGATATATTGCCCGGCCCACGCCTTGATAATGCATCATGACAATATCTGCATATGAACACACTGAAATAAGACTATTTTGGGGTTTTTCATATTAATCCGGTCAAATTTGCCCAATCATGTTTATTCCAAAATTAATGCTTATAAATGGTCAAAGACATAATTCTATGTTATCAGAACATGTTCCATGTCTGGATGTTTTCCTTAAAATTGTTTTTCATCAAAAAGATGAGACAATGTGATGTGAAATAATTTCAGATTAGTGGAAATGTTCAATTTTATCTGCTGACAAAAAGTAAAAGGCTAAACTAGACTAAAACTAGACCTAAGTGTTGACGGTTTTTTACTAAAACTAGATGAATAAAATTGTTGTCGACTAACTGCACTTAATAAAAATGAGGAATAAGGTGTCTAAATGTGAAAAAAACTGATGAGCGCAGTTGAAACAGGACTAAAAGTGAGACTAGAATTGGCTGATAAAATGAACAGTAGCAGAGAAAACAGCAGATGCACCCGTTGTTTTCCGCTCAGTTCATCAGGTTATTTCACGTTGAATGTCACAGCTTTTTGTTTTCAGTTTGAGAGTAAAGATTTGATGAAATGGTTCACCCAAGGATCTCGACATTCTGCCACATCGCCATTATTTAAAAGGTCTGCCGGTGATCCGTGCACCAATTAGCGAAAAAGCATGCAAATGATGTTTGGTGCGGTTCAGCTTTGTTGGTCAAAATTCAACCAGTAAATAACTGTTTGCATGACGCTAATTAGCATTTTATAAAAACACAGTTAACATTTAAACCTGTTGTGACTTTTAGAAGTCTGCAGGAAGTTTTTACTGATTAACCGGAGCAGTTGATGATGTCATCGTCTATTTGAATGATAATTATTTTACAATTATTCATAGATTTAACTAGTTTTACTACAGAGACAAAGTTAGAATCAGGTGATGAAAAAACTTGTCAAAAACCAACAATCATGTGGAGAAAATACACACACACACACACACACTTCTGAATGTCATGCATCTTGCAGCAACCTGCAGCATGCATAATGAACACTTTCAGTCCACGCAGACAGAATCCGGGAAGATGAGCTGGAAGTATGGGATAAACATGAAATACTGGTGTGGTAGAAACTTTTTTTTTCATAAAGTCTGGAAGCTGAACTTGCTGCTAAAAATCCCTCTATAAAGTCCTGAATTAAAGCAATGCAAAACATGTTAAAGCCACGAATTCGAATTTTAAATGGGAAAAAAAAAAGAAAATTTCTCTTCAAAGTCCAACTCTGCCAGTTAAGTTCTGTGGTAAATCTTTTTCCTCTAAAAAAAGAACATTTTAAAGTTTTTCTCCAGGGGAAGAAACAAACTTTTAAGCTTTTTCTTGGCAATGATGGATCTAGTATTGGTGGAATAGGGGATTATCACGCTTACCGGAAGTTCCCGGTATTTGGACACTTCCTCTTCCGGGCCATGTTAACGACAGCCGTTCCTGCTCTGTTATACTGTTTAAATCGGATAAACTCCAAACATACTCAAGTTTTCATTCCAGACTGAAGTGATACTAAGGAAGAAGTGGATCAAAGCGATCGATTCGCCGCGGTGAAGGACCGAACTTTATAATAAAACACACGTTTGTTTGTAGCCGATGGGGCACAACACCGGCACTTCACAGCATGCTAGCGTTAGCCAGCTAGCGTTTACTGATGTGCTTAACATTGTGCGTCTTAAAACACACATACATCTGAAAATCGGGTCTGTACCCCCCCGTTTCCAGTGGAACAACTGGGGACTGCCAAGAAAGGAGACGCTTTCAGATGCTTGTGTGTTTTCAGCCGCACAAAGTTAGGCACGTCATCAAGCTGGCTAATGCTAACCTGCTAACAGTAGTCCACCAGCTACTACTCTGTTAAACTTTGTAAATCGGATAAACGCCAATGCCAAGTTTTCATTCCAGACTGAAGTGATGCTAAGGAAGAAGTGGATCAAAACGACCGATTCGCGGGGATGAAGGACCGAACTTTATAATAAAACGACACACATTTGTTTGTAGCCGGCAGTCTGCACAGTCGTGTTAGCAGGTTAGCATTAGCCAGCTCGATGACGTGCCTAACTTTGTGCGGCTGAAAACACACAAGCATCTGAAAGCGTCTCCTTTTTTTTGGCAGTCCCCAGTTGTTCCACTGGAAACGGGGGGGTACAGACCCAGTTTTCAGACGCTTGTATGTTTTCACAAGCGAAAAGTTGGTAACGTCAGCTAACGCGAGCTTGCTAACGCTAGCTGTAGTGTAGTCTGCATCATTGAAGTGCCGACTACAGACATACGTGCAACCTTGTTTTATTTTAAGTTTCGGTCCTTCACTCCGACAAATCGCTTTCATCCACTTCTTCCTTAGTGTCTTTTCAGTCGGGAATCCATGAAAACTTCGGTACGGCTGGCGATGTTTCTTAGATGTACACAATGGAACAGAGCAGCAACATCGAGACTTGGATTGAGCCATTCCTGGCCCGGAAGAGGAAGCTTCAGATGTTTCAACTTCCGGAAACCGGAACGCAGAAGCGTGATAATCCCCTATTCAGATATACATTTATACATGCAGTTTGTTACCAGTTCATGTTTTTAATTAAAGTGATACCGTGTAACTTTTGGTCCAAACATTAGCCGACTGTACAGAAAGTGATAAAAAGATGATTTCTGGGGTAAATATACAGCATGTGATACATGTCATAGCTCCGAGGGGGCTGCCCTCCTCTAAAACCAGACATTGTAACTTTGCAGGAGTGGATCCGTCTCTCATTGGATCATGTGACCTGGAGCGCTTTGCTTTAAGGCTCGATGACTTCATATCAGCAGATTAAAGTGGTGCAAACACGATTCCAAAACACGAATAGAGACTGCTTCCTTTTGCGACAGCCGTGTGGCCTGTGGGAAGTTACAGGTTTAGTGCCAGTAGTGGCCAAAAGTTACACAATATCCCTTTAAATTCAGTCAGAAAACGTCCAAATTGATGCATAAAAAGTTTTATTGAGCATTGCTCCTTGCACGTACATATAATTAATTTTGTAAAATCAACTAAATATTGGGGGGGAATGATAATTTGCGTCACGCTCACTGCATGAAGCAAACTATGAGGATTAACTATGTAATTACATGTAGTTAATATAATGTATAAATGTAACCACAACTTTCTTGTAAAATTAAGACGTTTCTCTTGTAAATTTACTCATTCTTGTAAATTTCCTTTATTCTTTTAAAGTAACAACCTTTTCTAATAAAAAAAGCCACTTTATTATTTTAAAACTTTTTTCTTGTAAATTTACTAATTTATTGAATTGAAACTTTATTCTATTAGAATTACAACTTTTTCTTGCAAAATTGACTTTCTCTTGATAATTTACTAATTTATTCTTATAGATTTACAACTTTGTTCTTGTAAAGTAACAATTTTTCTTGTAAAATTGCCACTTTTTTCCTCATGATATTATTTACCTTTTGTATATTTATGATAACTTTGTCACAAAAATTGCTACTTTGTAAGAATTTAACTTTTTTCTGGCAAAATTATGACTATTCTCTTGTAAATTTACTAATTTATTCTTGTAAATTCACAACTTTATACTTGTAGCAATTTTTTTTCTTGTAAAATTGCCACTTTTTTTTCTTGTTATATTATGATTTTTTCTTGTAGATCTACATATTTGTTCATGAAAACTGAAATCTTTTTCTATTAAAATTACAACTTTTTTCTTGCAAAATTATAACTTTTCTCTTATAAATATACTAATTTATTCTTATAAATTTACAACTTTATTCTTGTAAAGTAATATTTTCTTGTAAAATTGCCACTTTTTTCTCGTAATATTGTGATTTTTTCTTGTAAATTTACATATTTATTCTTGAAAATTTAAAGTTTATTCTTGTAAAATTACAACTTTTCCCTTAACATTATGACTTCTTTTTTTTTTTTTTTACCATAAATTTACAACTTAACTCTTGTAAGTTTACCACTTCTCTCTCGTTAAATAATGGCTTTTCCCCATAAAATTTACTTTTTCTTGTAACAATAAAACTTCTTTTTAAAAAAATTAATTTACAACATTTTTTCTTGTAATATTGTAACTTTATGCTGGAAATATATATATAAAAAAATTCTTAATGTGGCCCTAATACACTTTTGTAGGTGTGAAATCACATAACAAAATAAGGTTAAAAAGTGAGGTTTTGAAGTGTGTGTATGTGTTTGTGGGCACATTTATGCTACATTATGGGGACCATTTTCCGTATTTTACCATCACCGTGAGGACATTTTGCCTTCGTGGGGACATTTTCCCGGTCCCCACGGGTCCAAACTCCATTTTGAGGGTCAAGATTAGGTTTTAGAGATTAAGTTACAATTAGGTTTTGGTTAGGATTAGGACAAGGGTTAGGTTTAGGCAATCAGTTATGGGCGTTAGGTTTAGGGTAAGGGGCTCGGGAATGCATCATGCCAATGGATGTACCCCACGGGGATAGAAAACCAGACTCTGTGTGTGTGTGTGAAGACTGTTTTGTCCTCTCTGTATCTAAAATCCTGTTTCATTTACGCTCAGATTCCCTTGTAAACCTGCATGTTCTGCAGACACGTCGCCCTGACAGATTTTTGTTTCATCTTTGATCTACAGCAGCTTACTTGTTTGTTGTAGCCCTTCCTCCTCCTCTTCCTCCTCCTCTACTTCTACCCACCAATACTAAGAGATTTGAGTGTGTATGTGTGCAGCAGGATCACTAATCAGGTTCTATTGAGCATTCAGCAAATCTTACACTGTGTTTCTATGAGGGAAGCTTATATATTATGTATCAGCTATAAGTCGAGGTTATAATCTGAGTTTTTTAGTTGCTTTTTTGCTTTATTTCAGTAACTTTAAAACAGAAACAAAGTCCCAGTCAGAGTTGGATGATTAGTCTCCAGAAAGACGCGTCAGATCCTGGAATTAATAATATTTAATGAGGTTCCTTTCACAGCAGGACGAATCCCGCGGCTCCTAAACTAAAATAAACAAAAATGGAAAAAGTCCCGGTAACCCCTCCCCCACCCAACCTCATTCTTCAGGGACAGGACTGGGGAGGGAAGCTGTTGTAGGTGGATGGGTTGATGTGATTAATGCTGATGCGTTGTGTTCTCCATGTTGCGTAATCATAAATGGGATTTGCATGTAGAAAAGTCTCCGTGTGACTCGGTTTGGAAATGCAAACCCCGAGACGACCCACGTTCATGCATGCGACACGCCAAAGCACGGAGCATGTGGAGCGACCCGCGGCTTGCAGCAGAGATGAACTGGATTGTTTTAGAGGGCTGCACTTTTCACTGTAAACATGAAATATTTAAGCTGTTAATATTTTAACATAGAAATATGTAGAAGGCTCAAGTGAGTTAATTTACTGTAGACATTTCTGTTTCCTCCCTCCCTCTCTCTTCCCCCCTCCCCACTCAGGGTGCAACTGTGGACCCTCCTCCTTGAGAGCTTTTCTCCTCTGGATGTTATGGCTGAAATGGTATGTAGGCTCCATCAAAGACTAAAGATGCAGCTGAAACCAGGGGGGCGAAGAACAGCTGGGAAGAAAGATGAATGTTCTGGGATGCATGCTGCTCTCTTTTCCTTTTCCAGCTGGGTGGGTTCAGGATTATAGCAGAGCTGAAAAGAGATTTCTTCTTATGAAGACAGTCTCTGCAAGAAGAGAGAGATTTGCTTTGACCCACTGAGAGTAAGAGATCATCCATAAGGTCGACCATATCTGAACTTCGCTTCATAGATGCATCAGATGCGTTAAACAACCTGAGAATGTTAGAAAATGTATCAAACTGATGAATAAGAAAGCTCTGCTGCGATGTCAGATTTTCACATCAAGCTGATTGTGATGTCATCACAGTATCACATTCCCAAAACGTGGGGATACTGTGTAACATGTTAATTACACCTGAATCCAACCTGATCTTTAAAAATACGTGAAATGAGCCTGAACAACCACGAGGCCCTACCACTCATCTACATGTTCCCAACATGTAACTGCTGCAAATGACCTGCTGCTGACACATAAAATAATAGAATATGAAGTCAAGTCCTCCAAAAAGTTCGACAATATAGGTTGTTTGTGTATGCACAAAAATACAGATTTGTGTTTTTAATATCCCTTCAGTTTATGTATATTAGGGATGGGCACAATTAATCGATAATAGGGGATTATCACGCTTACCTGAAGTTCCCGGATTTTGGACACTTCCTCTTCCGGGCCATGTTAACGACAACCGTTCCTGCTCTGTTATACTGTTTAAATCGGATAAACTCCAAACATATTTAAGTTTTCATTCTAGACTGAAGTGATACTGGATCAAAAGCTGGATCAAAGCGATCGATTCGCCGCGGTGAAGGGCCGAACTTTATAATAAAACACACGTTTGTTTGTCGCCGGTGGGGCACAACACCGGCACTTCACAGCATGCTAGCATTAGCCAGCTAACGTTTACTGACGTGCTTAACATTGTGCGTCTTAAAACACACAAACATCTGAAAATCGGGTCTGCACCCCCCCGTTTCCAGTGGAACAACTGGGGACTGCCAAGAAAGGAGACGCTTTCAGATGCTTGCGTGTTTTCAGCCGCACAAAGTTAGGCACGTCATCGAGCTGGCTAATGCTAACCTGCTAACACGACTGCGCAGTCTGCCGGCCACAAACAAACGTTTGTCGTTTTATTATAAAGTTCGGTCCTTCACCGCGGCGAATCGGTCGTTTTGATCCACTTCTTCCTTAGCATCACTTCAGTCTGGAATGAAAACTTGGCATTGGCGTTTATCCGATTTACAAAGTTTAACAGAGTAGTAGCTGGCGGACTACTGTTAGCAGGTTAGCAGTAGCCAGCTTGATGACGTGCCTAACTTTGTGCGGCTGAAAACACACAAGCATCTGAAAGCGTCTCCTTTCTTGGCAGTCCCCAGTTGTTCCACTGGAAACGGGGGGGGGGGTGCAGACCCGATTTTCAGATGTATGTGTGTTTTAAGAGTTCCTACAAAGTTAAGCGCGTCGGTCAACGCCCAGCTGGCTAATGCTAGCATGCTGGTGTTGTGCCCCACCGGCTGCAAACAAACATGCTACGTTGTTTTATTATAAAGTTCGGCCCTTCATTCTGGAGAATCGCTTTGATCCACTTCCTCCTTAGTATCACTTCAGTCTGGAATCGGTGAAAATTTCAGTGCCTGAGCTAACCCGAGCAGAACTTTGCGACAACAGAAACCGCTATACGGTACTCAGGTCCCTCATCTGCCGAGCTGCTTCCAGCGCTGATTTGAACCAGACTACCAGCGCTAATTCGAAGAAACATTTCTTTAGCTTCACACCACCTAAACACCGGCTCCTGGCTCTCATAACCAACTCTTTTGCTGGACCAGTGGGATTCACATGCTAGCGCTGCCTGGGCGTCAGATGAAGCATCACTGCTTCAGGCTCAATAATCACTTGTCATGTCCGCAAAAAGTAAATAAAAGTTTGTATTCCCTTCCTGCTGCCCGCCAACACCACAGAAAAATATAATCCATGGCATTTTACCCGCAAATCACAGGTAAAACGTCCCATTGCAGGGAGAGACAGCTTCTGCTTTGAGCAGAGGGAGACGAGGCACCAAAAAAAAGCATCAACAAGCTAGTAAAAAGCTTAGAAATATATTCAGGGATCAAACTAGAGGAAAGACAGGTAGAGAAGCCGTTTATGTGCTGTGGGGGTGTAGGGGGTATGAACTTTACAACAGTAAAAGGACGCCACTAGGGGGCAGCCCGAGCTGAAGTTACTCATTGCTCCTTTAATTAAATTAATCAGGTTTCAAACATTCTGCCCAGTCAAAATTTCACATATACCCTTGCAAGAATACGTTGTAGGATAAAAAGTCAGAATTTTTTTTTTGTCCCTGATAGATTTTTTAAATGATTTTAAAGACTATTTAAGGGTGACTAGTTTAAATTATGCAAACAACAATCAAAAACATGGCATCTCAGAAAAAAAAAAAAAGTGAATTGAGCTTTAAAACCTAGCAGTGTGGATGTAGCCTGGCATATTGACAACCATGGGCTTTAGTACATTAATGGTTCTTAGAAGATTTATTCCAACAAGTTGTGGTTTTGTATTCCTCTCCAGGGTCAACATTTAGCCAAAATCAGCGACATACTTGAACAGACTTTCCCATTAAATTTAATGGTAAAATCAGTTCAACCTGATAGTGTATGCTTCCAAGTTTAATTTTCTTTTCTGAAGAACTTCTAAGAAGTGAGAACATTTTTATTACCAAGCATAACTCTCAGAGAAGAATGTCTTAAGGCAGGGGTGTCAAAGTGATTCCTGAAAGGGCCGTGTGGCTGCTGGTTGTCTTTCCAACCAAGCAGTAGCACACCACACTCCACTCAGCTCATCAAGTGAGTCCAGTCTTAACTTGAAGACTTGATGAGATGAGTAGAGTCTGGTGTGCTACTGCATGGTTGGAAAGAAAACCAGTAGCCACACAGCCGTTCCTGGAATCACTTGGACATCCCTGTCTTAAGGTATCATCCGTTTATACTCCAGAAATATGATTGATCTCTAAAGTAAAGCTTCAACATGAGTCGTTTCCACTAATTGTGATTCAGACTTTCGCACATGTTTCTGGCAATTAAGGCTACTTATTGTACTAATAGATGAAACAAGGCAATTTTACTTTTATAAGCCACTACAAAAGCAGACGTTAATGACTAAGCCTGTGTTACAGCATGTGTCTCATCATGACCTAAACTAAGTGATGCTACTATAGAGCCGCGATAATAATTATTATACCATCCAAGAGCAATTTCAAAGTAATAAATATTTTACAAGCGTCAACGCAAGACACTTTTGTTTTTATCATCATTTACTACAATTAAACCCAATGTGTTTCACATTAAAGTGCTTGTGCACTTTAATGTGCACTATGATGTTTAGTAATTACTTTAATCTGAGACAGACAGGAACTCAGCTTGACAAACAGGAATTCAAGGATAATAAACCCTTTCTAGGTTGATTTGCTCTGTTTCTGTGATCTATTAGTTCTTTCTCAGTAAACCATTCTGTATTTTCCATGCTGCATTGGCAAGTTTCTTTGTATCACTCATTCACCACTGATGTATTATTGGTTTTATTGACATTGTCCTTGTTGTGATGCTACAACCTTTGTGAACAAGCATGCTTTGGGTAGATACAGGTCCCTACTAATATCCAGCAAGTCTTGTCTTGTCCTTTCCATTTTCCATCACACAGCTGAGATATCAGTGCCACATTGCTTCCTACCTGCAACAAGCAGTCAGTGCAATAAATCCCACCTTAAAGGCAGGATAGGGGATCATGGAAAACCGGTTTGAACAAGCTACATTTGAAAAAAATATACACCCCCTGAAACCACGCCTCCAGGGCACAGGAACGCGTGCGCAGATGATTGTCGGCGAACATAACTGAGTACAGCCGAGTGGCTAGCTTGTTAGCTTCCCAGTAAACAACAGAGGAATCATGTTTCCAAACGTGATAATTATCTCACCTTCAACTTCTTCTGGGGTGTAAAACATCCTCCCTGCAAACACCAACACCTCCATGACTTGATCCTCATCTGTTTTTTTTTTCTTTTTAAGAGCAAACAGCGGCATAGTTAAGAGCAGAAAACAGCCATGTTGGTCTCAGTTCGTCTGCACTGTGAGATGCTCATGGTGAGTTGCGAGTGGGCAAAACAGTGGGTGCGCGACAAAGGGCAGTCGAGATTGATGGACAAGAATTATTCAATCAATCAGCACGGGCCGTTTGCAGCCCCATCCAATGAAATTAATTTCATTGGACTGTTTTTTTCCAGTCCAGTATGTTCCATGGGTGATTACATTTTTAAATTTTTGTGTCAGAACATTTAAATAATTGGCTGCAATCAGGGTGTGAAGAAGACTAAGAAATATAGTAAAAAATGCTCCTGGAAAACATCATCCACCCTGCCTTTGAGGCAGATACTGTATATGCTTGATACAAGAGACAAATATGCAGATTGACAAACAATTTTGTCAGCGTGAACACCAGTGTATGTTATCTTGAGGGTGATGGCTCGAAAGGTTTTGGAACCACTGTTGTACACAACACAGTGAGGGAATGAGTGAGAATAAGACAGAAAAGTACAGGAGCTCATTTGTGCCAGCAGCCATCACCTATCACCCTTTAGAATGAAACTGACTTAATTTTTGACTACTTCTAATTTTAAAAAATACCAACTGCACCATTACCATTGCCTTAAAGGGATACCGTTTAACTTTTGGCCACTATGGGCTCTAAACCTGTAACTTCCCACAGGCCACACCACGGTCACAAAATTGAAGTCTATTTATTTTTTGTAACTGTGTTTACAGACCACTTTGACCAGCTGATTTGAAGTCATCAAGTCATAAAGCAAAGCTCTCCAGGTTACATGTGGACCCAATGGGAGACCTGCTCCTGCAAAGTAACAAATCTGTTTTTTGAAGATGACAGCCCCCTCAGAGCAATGACATAATGATGTATATTGACCCCAGAAATCATCTGTTACATACATTAATAATAATATTAGAACATAATACATTAGAGAGTATCTGGGTAATATTTGGGTCAAAAGTTACACAGTTTTAAAAAAAGAGAACTGCTCAAAACTGTCAGAGTTCACCCAAAAGTCTGGAAAGCCCCGTTAAAAAACAAAACCACTGATTACTGATATATTTCTCTGATTCCTTTAAGACACTTCAAAGATTAACCCAAACAAAAGATGATACAGTGAAACAGAAACAGACACAGTATAAACCAAAAATGGGCATACACTATGCCCATGTTTTGGTTTATACTGTGTCTGTTACTTTACATACACAGACAGGAATATTAAAGGTTAAATATGGAATACGGACAGAACAGCGACATCACGTGTGTCCACGTTGTAGTTGCAACGGCAGAAAAACAACCCAAGCTGTTTGGATGCCAGGCTCGCTGCCGATACGCAAGTGACCAACAGTCTTCAGCATGTCCAACAAGTAACACAGAGGAGTTTATAACTGACAGCTAACGTTAACCATGTTAGCAAACAAGTTAGCTTACCGATCCAGGAGGAAAGTCGCCATTTCCGTGTTTTGATGCCGTGGAAAATGTATATGTGGGTCCATTTAGTGAAGTCTTCACCTAAATTTACTCCAGGTTTTGCTCTTCTCAGGTCACTCCTCCTCAGAAACAGATCACAATAATATCTCCAGGGCTCTGAAGCAGCTGCTTCATCGTCGTCTCCACAGTTTCCCCCTGTTCCCCCCTAAGTTTCCCGCCTAACTGTGCCCAAAATATTGTTTCCACACAGAGATCGTATTTGGCAACCCGCAATGGCGGCGTGTATTGGCTTATAGACGTAAATATAATGCCATTATTGAACCTGTTAAAATTGATTTTATAATTATTTTTAGGCTAAATATAATTTTTCTAGGAAATGTTGTACTTTCATTCAGTACCCCCCCCCCCCCCCCCCCCCCCCCCGCGCGACCTGTGGAGGTATTATTTTTTTTTAAATATAGCTTTTAATAAAAAATGTTCCATATTCAACCTTTAACTCATTAAAAGCATAACAGCAATCCCCAAAAAATTATTCTCGGAGGTGAAATGGGTTTCTATTAAAAATCCCTTACTTCTTTGGCCTAAAGCTGCCATTAGTATGGGCTTAGTCTGCAGGCAGTGAGTGCTCAAAGTTGACAGCAGAGGAGTTGGAACGTATGTGGCTTGGACCACTGATCTTGCCTAGATGTATGACAAACATTGGTTTTGCAGGGCGATAGTTCTTTAAAATTGCCTTCTGTCAAATTTAATGTTCTTTTGTGTGCTTCACTGAACTGACTGTGCCATTTGTTGCTATAAAGTTGTATTAGTTTGAGAAAAATGCGCTAGGTGAATTACATGGGCTTTATTGTATTTGGAGATTCTTCTTTTGAATGATTTAAGCAGCTCCGCTGTATTATCAATGAAATGTATTTATATTGGCTTGTTTTTATTGTAAAGAATGTGTTCAACTCGTAAAGCGCTGATGTGTGGGTGGCTCTCATTCTTCTGTAATGGGAAGAGGTGCACAGAGGAAAATTTAACTGCTCAAAGCTTTCTCTTTTGCATCTCAGGATACAAAATGGAGATCTCATCATAGCCTTATTCAGGTTTAAAATTGTTCTCATAAATGTCTCTTGTTTCTCCTAAAATTCAACAGGAGAAATAGTGGGTGGCGTCACCTGCGATTATGGTGGCTCTGCAGGTGAAGCGGGAGTAGTAAATATCCAATAGAGAGGGGAGGGGGACACCGACAATCTTCCCAGCTGCTTTCATGGTGCACTGCAGGGTCTTGCAGCAGGATGCGGGGCAGGCTCCGTACCACACGGTGATGCTGCTGGTTAGGATGCTCTCTCAGTGTTGCCAGATATAGGATAGGTTTCAGCCCAAAAATCTGTTAAAAACCGCAACAACATTTTAAAAACGCCCAATAGATAGCTCAATATTCAAGTATCTGAAACTGCTATATATACTGTAAAATGATGGATGCACAGCACTATTATGTACCAATTTAACAGCACATTTGAAATCTAATGGCAACCTACAACAAAATCGGGTCTGATGAGGGTGATGTGTCATGTTTTCCTTTAATATGCCACTGTTTTCAGTCACAAAATAAGTGCAATGTACAATCAGTACGCACACACAAATATGTAGGCTACAGAATTTCACAAATGGGGGTTGTTCACAATCATAATAATCAATTTAAATTCTTCTTACCTTTGAACAGAACAGTGTTGGTTGGAAAGCTGAACAGTTCAACGGTGAACTTTGCTCAGCTGACAAACTATTATACATCCTCTGTAAACCGCTGATCAGTACATAGTTGAATCGAATCTCCCCAGCAACTGTCTGGGAGGATGGAATGTCGCTGATGTCCATCCATATCGTGTTAGTCCTGAACACACGTCCATCAGACTTTACAGAAGCGGCAGGCCCATTCAATTTCTGGAATCATCTTTAAGCAGAGTAACTTGGGAAAAATCTCTTTCAACTGGTGCCTTGGATATAGGGAGGGTAAGCAGTCTGATTGCTCCAAGTGCTACTGTAAATCCTGAAAGCAGTGGTCTCCTCCAGCATCTTTAAAAGATTCCACCTTCAACCAGAATGCGTCAATCGTCAGTTTAGGGGAGAACCCTGCTGAGCCAACATTTCTCCACTGTGTCTCGAGTGAATCCAGTGAGGCTGAAAAAAATTCTTTTGGCAGCTGTTGGACTTTTATCTTGCTGGACACAACTGATGCAGGACACAGGAGCTCGAGCTTCTGGAGCAACTCCATCGATGCAGGTAAGCGCATCTGATACTGGGCCAGAAGCTCTTTTAATTGGTCTGTCCACCGAGTAAGGACCACATTCTTTTTCTCAGCTGACAGAGAGCTGGCTTCAAACTTCTGACCAAACCTCGTCCCCAAGTCGGCATATGTGGGCAACAGGTAGATGCTGGACGATTTTAAGTCCAGTTCTCTGAGCTGCTGTTCGTTATTAATCCAGAACAAGCTCGGCTTAACTATCCATTGAGGTCCCGAAACACAGCAAGGCTGTCCCCGGTCTCTAGCTGAAAGCATTTGTTAACAGCTTATATCTCCGACAAGACAGGACGGAGAAAATGCAGATAGAGACTGTTAGTCTTGTCTTTATACATCTCACTGAGGAGCCGCGATGCGTAGAAGTGCTCAGAAGAGGCTACTAAACTAAAATGTAAAGTGAGGGCATCTTCTTGTTCAAAGATCCAATCAATGCAATCTGCTGTCACTAACCAGCGAGTGAGACTTGGAGAGATTAATTTCAAAGGGCATCCTCCGTTGTTTATCGGACTCTTTATGAGACAATAATCACTTTGATGTTTGGCAGAATGCGCAAACCAGTTGTAAGTCTCCCGGATCATATACTCAATATTGCTAGGAAGCTGCTGCATTGCTTTTTGAGTCACGATGTCCAAGGAGTGACATACACACCTGATTAACAGTGTGTATATTATCCATCTGCAGCAACAGCAGGGGGGGTATCACTCCTTGCCGCGCGTTGGTCTCGTTCGCAAAAACAATAAAGTTCATTGAAAAAAAAATTCACAACAGCAATGCGTCGGTGAGCGACTGTTTTCAACTGTGTAGAAAACTTTAGAGTTTGCCTTGTAATTCCTCAGCCAACTCTATCTTTCTGCTCTTCCTTTGTTGATTTCCAGTGACACGCGGTGAGTCTTTATTTGCGCATGAGCCGTGTCTTGTTCTAGGTTTGGAGTGTTACTTAATCATCATAACGCCATCCACAGTCTTATATGATGTGCTACAGCGGTTTCATGGGGATGTAAAACCTCTCTCTGGATTAATGCTGTCGGTTTCACAACTAAACCGGCTTCAGCGCCGTGTGGACTGAGGCCTGAAATGGGGGTGCTTGTTGTTGAGTTGGAGCCTCACAAAACATTTTATTTGGGCGTCACAGTGGAATCACGGACAAACTAAAGTCTGCTGAGTGACAGCAGGTTGTTGTGGCAGTGATGATGTAACAGAGGTCTGTTCCAGAAGTCGCACTGTGGAACTGTGGAGGGAAATGTCGTGTCAGAGCGACTGTGTGCAGAACACAGAACATCTTTTTGTGTTGTGTGGTGCAGCAATGTCCCCCCTTTCCCTCCTGTATCTAAACACCTCCACCTCTTTGGTGAGGCCATTGATTCCATGACAGAGCGCACTGTGGTCAGCAGCTGCTGATGCGTCGGGGTGGGCACGGTTTCTGTGGGTCGGTCTATCCGGGTCCAATTCATAGACAACAGCGCTGCAAAAGTAAATCTATTTATTAGCCAGTCATCATCATCATCACCATCATCATCATCGGGCCAGGAAATCCTGGTGAATCCCTGAAAACACATTCCCTTAATTCTCCCATCTGTAGGTCCTCTAGCAGCACCGATGCATCCATGCGCAGCATTAGGCACAGTGTCACCTCGGTGTTAATACAGTATGCTTAGATCAGTCAGTCTGATTGCTGCGCACCTTGGCAGAATATGTGTGTTAATGCAGTAAATAAATCACCCTGATGATCATTGGGTAGAGGAAGATGATAGTGAGAGAACACTTGATGAAATGTTGATTTAACATATAAGTTTGCTAATGGACCTTTTTATTTATGTGAAAGGTTCTTATAGTTTCAGCTCACCTGCACAGCATAACTAACGCTGCTGGTGTTAATCCTGTAACTTCCTAGCCCGGTTTTGTGCGTAAGCAAGCTTTATAAATGAGGCCCCAGGGCAGTATTCTTTCTGGGGACTGCAACATGGACAATGAAATACAGAACCGAATCAAGCAAGCCTCAGCTGCCTTTGGAAGGCTTTGATGTTGTGTCTTTCAAAATAAGAATCTCCATCTCCACACCAAGATTGCTGTCTACCAGGCAGTCTGCATCTTTACCCTCCTCTATAGCTGTGAAACCTGGACCATATACAGCCATCACATCAAGTCGCTGGAGCGCCTCCACATCAGATGTCTGCAGCACATTTTGGGACTTACCAGGCACGATCGTGTGCCTTATACTAATATACTTGCAAGAACAAACTGCAGAAGCATTGAGGCCACACTCACCCAGCACCAATTACATTGGCTTGGTCATGTGATTTGGATGCCCCAACATCGCCTACCCCGCAGAATACTGTATGGCCAGCTACATCATGACAGGTGCTCAGCCAGGGGGCCTCCCCACCAAAAAAGTACAAAGACCAGTTGAAATCTTCCCTGAGGAAATGCAACATCAGGCCTGAAGATCTGGAGGCTGCTGACCGAGAGTCCTGGAGGCAGCGCTGCCTCACTGGGGTTGACAGGCTGGAAGAGGACAGGACAGCCAAGAGAAAGAGAAAAAGACAGGAGAGACACAGGAGGAACAGACCTCTTGTTGCTAGTACCACCACCATCACCACTGCAACTCATATATGTCCCACCTGCAATAACAAATGTGGCTCCCACATTGGCCTATTTAGCCATCAATGAACTCACCATTAAAGGACACGTGTGGAC